>PVIR01005917.1:0-19929 GCA_004026965.1 Petromus typicus
GTTGATTTGCTGCATGTACATGACACACCTTAGTTCCCTTTTTCATTGCCCTTCTCTCCCTTCCTTCCCTCTTCCTTCATCTCTTAATCCCTTTCCCTTTTTAGAAAGATCTACTTCCCATTATCTACTGTTTTGCTCTTGGTTTATACTTTGAGTTTCACAGATAAGAGAAACCATGCAATATTTAAGTTTGTTTGTGTGATTTATTTCATTTAGCATTGTGGTCACAGGTGTATCCATTTTCCAAGAGCTGAGTCGAGTTTTATCCTTCTTTATGGTAGAGTAGTACTCCGTTGTGTTGAATACCACATTTTCTTTATTCATTCATCTGTTGACAGATCTGTAGGCTGCTTCCAAGATTTAGCATTGTGAATTATGCTACTGTAAATACAGGTATGCATGTGTCACTAGAATACGATGGCTCTGAGTCCTTTGGGATGACACCTAAGAGGGGGAATATCAGGGTCAAATGAAACTTCTAGTTTTGGTTTTTTGAGGAATTTGCACACTGATCTCCACAGTGGTTCTCTCGGTTTTGTAAATTAATGTCAATGCAATGGTTGATCTCAGTGGGGTACAATTTTCAAGTGTTCCTAGTTTATCTCTTCATCACTTTTTTTTTTTTTTTTTTCTTTTGGGTGAAGAGTCTCACTATGTAGTTCAGGCTGGCCTTGAACTCATTATATAACCTGCGGAAATCCTTCCTCAGCCTCCTGGGGCTGGGATTATGACGTGTGACACTACACCCAACCTTTATCAATTTTTCTTTCCAGTTGTGATCTGGGTCTCAGTGGGTTTGGAGCTGTCTCCCCTGGCCCTCTTAACCCTGGCTGGTATTCTCATGATGTGGACAGTGCTCCGCTGCTGGGTGTTGAGCAGGGTTCTCACATGTGATTGGACATGAGGTTTAATGGAAAAGACGTGTCCTGCTCTCCTAAACTGCAGGCTTACTCTGCATCAGCACGTTGTGTAAGTTCCTCTCTATTATTTTGAATAGCGTTGCTGAAGGACCATTTATTTCGGGGGAAACCCTCGACACTTCCAGCGACCTGATGCTGGCTCAGATGCTGCAGATGGAGTTTGACAGAGAGTACGACGCCCAGCTGAGGCGTGAAGAAAAGAAATTCAATGGGGACAGCAAAGGTACAGTGACCTTTCCGCGATGACCACAGTGGGTAGGAGAAAGTGCTTGCATTATGCTCCCAAAAACAACTTCCTCGCTTTTGCCTTTTCAGTTTCCATTTCCTTTGAAAATTACCGCAAAGTGCATCCTTTTGAAGACAGCGACAGCTCCGAAGACGAGGTAGATTGGCAGGACACTCGCGACGACCCCTACAGGGCAGGTAGCGTAGTGGCGCTGGGAGAGGGGTGGGAAGCTGCATTTGCCCAGTGAACCCTTTTGCTTTTAAGTGTATCTTTGAACCTCATTTGGTAATTACTGTTAGATTCAAATGTGTGTTGAGACAGTATTGACTGCAGCAGTTTAGTTTTTACAATTTTATCCTTGACTTGTTTTAATCGCCTTTAGCAAAACCAGTTCCCACGCCCAAAAGAGGTTTTATTGGAAAAGGAAAAGACATCACCACAAAACACGATGAAGTGGTGTGTGGGAGAAAGAACACAGCAAGAATGGAAAATGTAAGTGACAGATCCTGTCTCTTAGTCCAGAGTTTTTTTGGGATACACTGCAAAAGCAGGATTAGAAATACAATCTTAAAATTTTCTAAAAATGTCTTTTTTCCCAAAGATATTTTAGATATCATGAACTCAGCCACCAAAGACATATAAAGTACCTCAGAATAAACCCCCCCACCAGTATTTTGGAGGCTGATTTGATTTATATTGATTCTAAAATTAAAGAGTGCTTATGCAATGTTTATTTTTTCCATGTGTTATTTCTTATAAAATGGCTCCCGTATCCAAGAAACAGATTACAGTGGTCATTGGAGTTAGGAACAGGAGTGAAAAATACTTTCTATTGTGTATCTTTTTTTTTTTTTTTTTTTAAATTATCTTTATTGGTACATTAAATATACACATCATGATTGCACTCCATAATGGGGATTTGTACCAGTATAAAACACAACTTAATTCTCATTTTTTCCCATAGCCCCACCCACCCTACCACCCCCCCCATATATATAAAATTTGTTTCCTTACTTTTTTGTTACAATCTCAACATTGTCCCCTTTCACCTTATATTGTGTATCTTTTTATACTTAAAAAATTTTTTTTTCTTTTCAGTGCTGAAAATTGAACCTAAGGCCTCAGACATTTTAGGCAAGCACTTTAACTGTACCTCAGCTGGTACTTTTTGAAGGATTTGCACTTGAACTATCTCCTGCAAAATCAGAAATAAAATTTAATTTTAAAGTAGTAGTATTCTAGAGCCAGGCATGGTGGTACCTGGCTCTAATCCCAGCACTTGGGGAAATGAGGCCGGATCACTACAAGTTAGAGGTCAGCCTTGGCTGCGTAGTGAGTTCAAGGCCAACCTGAGCCACATAGCAGGACCTATCTCAAAAACAAACAGAAGCATGATTGTTGTCCTTTAAAAGAGTGAAATTTTGGTTTTTTTCTCTGCAGTAGCAGTGAGTTTTGTTTTTACAGCACAATCAAGTATTGAATATGAAATCTGTTCCTAGTAAAGACTATAATGTCACTTTAAAAATATCTCTAAAAATATGTAGATGCTAATTCTTGTATTTTTGGCAGTTTGCACCTGGGTTTCAGGTAGGAGATGGAATTGGAATGGATTTAAAACTATCAAACCATGTTTTTAATGCTTTAAAACAACACGCCTACTCCGAAGAACGGCGGAGCGCCCGCCTGCACGAAAAGAAGGAGCATTCCACTGCGGTAAGGGGGGTTCTTTCGTGGGAAGATTTACGTTGGAAATGTCCATGTTTGGGTGAAACAAAACAAAACTTCACATTTGATACTTTTTTGTGAGATTCGCTTTTCAAATCAAAGATAAAAATAACTCAAATGGCTTTGCTATGTAGCTTTTCAGATTTCACGCCATGGTTATTAGTCACTTATACTTACATTTTAGTAACTATGAATAATTTGGACTGTATAGTTTACATTACAGCTGAATGTTCCAGGATTTAGAAAAAAAAATTTTTTTCCCAGGCCAGGTGTGACAGTACATATCTGTAATCCTAGTACTTGGGAGACTGAGGCAGGAGGGTTGCTGGGAGTTGGAGGCCAGACTGGGCTACCTATTAAGGTCAAAGCCAGCCTGGGCAACATAGTGAGCCTCCCCCCCCATCCAAAAAAAGTTCTTGTTAGGTTATTGACATATTTATGACTTGATAGTCTTAATATGGAATGTTTAACATGAATGAAGATCTACTTTCCTGAGAATAAGCTGGTACGAGTGCTCTTTGAGCACTGATGATAAAGTAAGATTTTGGTTAGGCTAGCGTGTGAGCGTTTTCTTTTTGATCTCTGGTTTAGTTTTGTGATAAAGGCAGAACATGAACGTTATATCCACGGCTCTTGAATAAGCCTGGGAAGCTGGCAAGGGACCCTGTGGAGCCCCAGTGCAGGGCCCAGGAAATTGGTCCTGTTTGAAGGGGCCGTGTTGTCTTTGTGTTGCACGGTGCCATCCTTATAGAGGACAGGAAAGAGGTCAGCCCCTGGGGAGGGCATTGAAGCCAGAGGGAGAAGTCAAGAAGGTGGCACGGTGCAGGTCCTATGAAGAGACAGTGTCTCTGTGTGTTTGTTATTGGGCCTCCTGCGTCCCCTGCCTGGGAGTAGAGGATTAGAATGCGCTTATTGCTAAGCAGCGGGCATTGCTCCCTGCTTGCCCAGGCTTTGATTTGCTCTTTCTCTGCATGGTTGTCTCCACAGGGATGGGCACTGGGGAGGGGAGGGTATAGTGGGCAAGAAGCCCGACATCAGCAGGGCCTGGGCTCTCTGGGACCTGTGCCTCCTGTCCCTGGTCCCCTCGAGGTTCCTACCTGGATGGAGGGTGCAGGCCCCATGGCAAGGCTTCCATGGAGAAGCCAGAGGCCCTCTGCTCTTCGCCAGCCCTGCCCCTCCCAGCAAATGGGGAGTTGGGGGCCGGAGACCATGCGTGCGGTGAAGAGAAGGTAACAGCCATGTTAGGGCAAGGGTCCCTGGGAGCTGGTCCTGCTGGTGCTCACAGCTGGAGCACCGGGATCTCTCTCTCCCTCAGAATCTTCCAGCAGGATCTTCACACTGGGGCCCGTGGTGAGTGGGAGGAAAGCTGTCCCGGCTTCTCCCTGAGTGGGGCGCAGCCACCGAGCTGTCCTCCTCAGGTGGCACTGCCAGTGTGGTGGTGGGGATGTGGGCAGATAGGGACACGCTGTACCTAAGGCTTTGTCCTCCTCTTCCCTCTGTCCTCCCTCAGAGCCTGCCCCTCTTGGGAATTGCCTTCAGTTGCTCCCCTTCCCTTAAGACACTGGTCGTGCTGGCTCCACTGTCAGCCCTAAAACTCTGGGCCTTCAAGAGACGGGACCGGTGAGGATGACCCTCACAGAAATACTGACTCCGAGACCTTGGCCAGCCCCCTGTCCCGGCCTCACAGCCCTGATGGAGCTCAGGCTGCAGGCCCTACACTCATCCCAGAGTCCCCCTCCTGTCTGACTTGCTGACTGGGTTGTGGGTCAGAGATGGTGAGCCTTGTAGAACCTGACTGCCCAAACTGCAACCCAGAACCCACGTATTTATCACAAAGTGCCAGCACTGCTTTTAAACTTGAATACTGAGGTTTTAGTTTAGAAAAAACAACTTATACTTGTTCATGTGCCAACAGAGAGGGATCTCCATGCTCACCGGGCACATGTGTCATAGATTTACCTCCACTGTAGGTACTCACTTTCAAAGATGTTGGGGTTTCTTTTTCTTTTTTTTTTAGGTTTTTTTTTTTTTTTTTTGAGTCAAGGTTTCGCTTTGTAGTTCAGGCTGGCCCTGAGCTCAGCCTCCAACTCACATCACAGCAATCCTCCTGCCTCTGCCTCCCGAGTACTGGAATTACAGGCGTGAGCCACCATGCCTGGCACTGTGGTATGTGGTACTCATTGCTGCTGGGTGTGAGTCTCCACGCCCTGTATGGTATGTGGTTAACTGGGGATCGAACCTGGGCCCTTGCACTTGCAAGACAGGTGCCAGAACCACTGAGCTAAACCTCTGGCCCTTCTTTTTCTTTTTTATTAGTACTTGTTTAGCGTTACATTTGTAGGGGTGAATGGTATCTTGATAGTATTCTTTTAAGAGCCCGCTATATATACAGAGAGAGACAGAGAGAGAGAGAGAGAGATGTGTATTAATACAAGTTTAAAAAGCAAAAGTGTATTTTGAGTGTTAGAGTTGAGTGGCTGACTCAACTGTCTCATGCTCAGGTCATCCTCATGCACAGTGCTCTGTCTTTTGCAGGAGAAAGCAGTTGACCCTAAGACCCGTTTGCTTATGTATAAAATGGTCAACTCTGGGCTGCTGGACACGATCACCGGCTGCATTAGCACAGGGAAGGAATCGGTTGTCTTCCATGCGTATGGAGGGAGGTAAATGAACTCATGGTAACAGCACCGTCGTGTGCACACAGGCGCAGTCCTTTGTCCCTGGGATTGGTGGATTTACACAGAATCAAAGTTCCTGTTGCAAGGCTAAGGCAGGAGGATTGCTGTGGGTTCAAGGCCAGCCTGGGCTGCCTAGTAAGTTCAAGGCCTGGTTGAACTACATAATGATTCTGTCTCACAAAATTAAAAAAAAAAGTTACTGCTACACTGTAAGTTAATTCTAAAAGTCCAGACAGTAGGGAGGTTATTTTTTTTTCCTTAACTTGTTTAACGTGTTTCTCTTTCTCTATAAGACATTCACATGGGATCACATACTGAGTTATGCTGTTAAAAATGGGGGATATAGATAAGTGCAGAGGACCTGGACTCAATCCCAACACGTGCATGCACACACACATACAGGTGTATACACAGCTGGGGCCAGGGGTGGGTGAGTACCCGGAGGAGTGTAGCAGAGTTCTGGGCAACATAAAGAGTCCCCACCCCAAACAAAACAACTCCACACCCAAGGTTTTAGGAATCTAGAAGGTTGAGAAAATCAAGACTTGGCACTCAGAGCAGGCAGATCCAATTTTGTGTCTTGGGGCCTGTGTTAGGACACTGTCTTACTCATGAGCCCATGACTTACACTGATTAAATTTCCCTTCTTCCCCTTAGCATGGAGGATGGAAAGGAAGATGTTAAAGCTATACCTACAGAATGTGCCATCAAGGTATTTAAAACAACGCTGAATGAGTTTAAGAATCGTGATAAGTATATTAAAGATGATTTCAGGTTTAAAGATCGCTTCAGTAAACTAAATCCACGTAAGATCATCCGCATGTGGGCAGAAAAAGAAATGCACAATCTCACAAGGTAAAGAAAATCATCTTTGCTAGATATAATCTTGGCCTTTTGTTCTAGGGCTATTAGCTGGGCAAAAGAATCGATGCTTTCTTTTCCATTCATTTATAGAAATAACAAAAGGCCTTGAAATTCTAGTGCTTCATGAGGCTTTTATAGAAAAATATTTCTTTCAAATTGTCTGAGAATTAAAATGTCCAGCTTCCGGTTAAGATTAGCATAAATAACGATTTCCTTTTTTGTTTCATAAAATGTTTATTACATTTCATTTGTTAATTTGGTGGGATGTGGTGTTAAGCAATCAAATGGCAGTTTGCTGTATTGGACCTGTCAATTCTCTACGAGGTTTCTTATAAAGAAATTTACCAACCAAGAAATTGAGTGGTAAACTTCACTATTAATAAATCTTCCCCTTAGCTATCAAAAACTTAGTTTTAGTTTTTTCCGAAAGATGTTTGCTTTCAGAAGTTAATTATCCATGTATATTAGTTGCAGAATTCTTCTCCTTAGAGCTTTCTAGATTAAGTCTCAGCCATCTTGCTGCACTCTCCCTTTTAAACGAGAGGGCCTTCGTCAGCTTCCCATAGTCTTCAGTGTGCACACGCAGACTTCTGACCCAGAGCTTGGCCCCTGAGGCCTCAGCCCCGCTGCCTGTCCCTCTTCTCTTAGCCCACATGTGTTGATATCTGGGTCCGCAGAGCGGCTGGTGTCCCCTGCACTTCCTCACTGTCACGGTCCTTACTGGCCGCCTGGAAAGCCTTCTGAGGTGCTGTGTGCACCTGTGGTGCCCCCTGCACCCCCGCCAGGGCGTATGTCACACTGCCCTCCACTCATCGATTGTCCTCCCCCAGGCACAGGTTCTCCATGGGCAGACGCTTGGAGCCACACTGCCAGGGTACAGCATTGGAGCAGCTCAGGTTAGGTGTTTGTTGAAGAAATAACACATTTTCTCCTTCTGATCTTTATATTCTTAATCATTTATTTCTGTATAGAATGCAGAAAGCTGGAATTCCTTGTCCAACAGTTGTGCTGCTCAAGAAACACATTTTGGTTATGTCTTTTATTGGCCACGATCAGGTTCCAGCCCCCAAATTAAAGGAAGTAAAGCTCAGTTGTGAAGAAATGAAGGAAGCCTACTGTCAAACTCTTCATGTAAGTTCTGCCGTTAAAAGCATTCACACACTGGCCTTAAAAATACTCCTCTAGCCATGTGTGGCGGCGCACACCTGTAGTCCAGCTATTCAGAGGCTGAGAGGGGAGGGCCACTTGACCCTGGGTAAGGGTCAAGTAAGGCCCCCAGATCCCCCTCAAAAATATCCTGTACCTTAAGAAGTTCTCTTTAGTATTTCCAGGTATTAAGGACAAACCAAAGTTTGTGAAGAAATGTCAGGAGAGTTCCCTTTGTATCAGTATGTGGTCTGGAGTAGTTTTAGAAAACTCAAAGACTCCTTGGACCCAGAGGAAGCTTACTTGTTTCCTTGGTGACTTAGCACATGAGGCTGTTTTTCACAAAACTTCCTTAAATAAAATTGATATTACTACATGTGCAGACATGGCACTTTCTCAGTCCTGTGCTGTCTGGATGCACAGTGAAGGGAGGTTGGAGGGAGCGGCCTTCGCCTCCCTGTAGGACAGTGACGGGGATGGAGACAGAGGGCGCAGAGTGAGGGAGTGCGATGCGGAGCCAGAGTCGGAGGCCACCAACCTTTGGGACAGCGGCTGGCTCATCTGTGAGGGCTCGAGCTTCAGAAGGGCCCGCAGGCTGCTCTTGTTCCTTGCACTGTTCTGGCTGAACATGAGCACTGTGTTTCACAGTCTGCCTGGAGCACTGTGACACCAGTGGCAGGTGTGAATATGCACGTTCATTTACCCAGGACACACGCCGCAGGAGGCTGGAGAGGAGACACTTTCCCCTGCCGCACAAGGACAGTCAGGTCCACTTTTCTGGTCCCTCTGAGAGGTCAGGCAGCTGAGGAGGAGACGAAGTTGAGCTGAACCTGTGTGATTTAGGCCCATGAAGGGTGGCAACAAGTGCATTAGTGTTGGCTTCCACTCTTGGGTCTAGGGATCACCATGAGAAACAAATGTATAATGCCACTTCATTTAAAGGGGTATCTCCTTCCTTGCCATGGAGACATTGGGGAAACACTTTTTACCTAGCTGCTGTGGCTATAATCCCATGGAGTGAAGTGTTTGCCCTTTCATAGGGGGAGGTGGCTTACCTCAGTGCCCTGGCAGTGCCCACAGCCTGGCCACTATCTTAGCACACGGGAATGCGGAGCTGGCCCTGGGGCTCCGGCTCATGCTGCGGCAAGGCGAGAGAGTCTGTCACACACCGAGGGTCTCCCCCACTCAGCAACAACAGAGGGCCAGCCCCAGATCACAGAGTAGAAAGGAAAGAAGCTGCGGGCCGAGGACGCAGCTCAGTGCAGGGCATTTGCCCAGCACCACACAGAGAGGAGGGAAGTGTCTGGGGTGTGGATTACCACCTACGTGTCATCGCACGGGTACGTGAGAAGTGTTCTGTGCTCTGACGTGTGCCTTGCCCCTCACAGCTGATGCAGCAGTTGTATCATGAATGCACACTGGTGCACGCCGACCTCAGCGAGTACAACATGCTGTGGCACGCTGGAAAGGTGAGCGCGTCTGTGAGCGAGCGTGTGGGCTCAGTGTCCCGCCCGCGCTGCGCATGGACACCGCTGTGCTCTGTCACAGGTCTGGCTGATTGACGTCAGTCAGTCGGTGGAGCCGACGCATCCTCACGGCTTGGAGTTCCTGTTCCGGGACTGCAGGAACGTCTCCCAGGTGGGCTATCGCCATGTGCGGTGTAGCGGTTCCCTTGTCCTTTCCTTCCAAAGATAAAGTCAAGTTCAGGACCACGTTCCTGGAGATCGAATGAAGGAATACTGGCTGCCTTTAGCATCAAGATATACGACCAGTTTGTCAGATTTCATTTTCAGCAAGAATTCAGTTCCACTTCTCACTTACATTTCAGCAAAATTCCCAGAGAGCAAAATGTTAGCTCCTAATGTTCACAGTTGATGGACATACGCTGTGCACAGAGTGCTTACACATAGCTGGTAACCGGTGAGCTTGCATGCTTCCTGCAGTTATTACTGATATTAGAGAGGGTGCTAGCTGAGTGTGCGGGTGTGCACCTGGAATTGTAGCATTCAGGAAGCTGCGGCAGGAGGATCACTGTGCGTTCAAGGCCAGCCTGGGCTGCCTAGTGAGACCTTGTCTCAAAAAAATGAATAAGTAAATTCAGGGAGGTAAAACTCAGACAGAGTTGGATCCTATCTGTTTGCCCGTTTTGAAGGGAAAGGAGTTAGCAATAGATTGAGACAGGAAAGATCTTTCTACAAGAGGAGCGCCTTACGGAAATGACTTCTGAGTCTGCTTGAGCATTCCAGTTCACCGGCTTAGTGAATGCATTGCATCTACACCGCCGCGTGCCAGGTGGGTCTCCCCCACTCAGTGCAGAAGGAAGGACAGCTGTGGGAGACAGAAAGCCGGCAGAAGCTGAGCAGGGGGATGCTCACAGAGCATCATGGGTTTGGATGAGAGCCCTGCTGACTGCTCTTGTGGCTCTCTTGTATTTCGCTCAGTTTTTCCAGAAGGGAGGAGTCAAGGAAGCCCTCGGAGAGCGGGAACTTTTCAATGCTGTTTCGGGCCTGAACATCTCGGCTGATAATGAAGCAGATTTCTTAGCTGAGGTGAGTGGCGGACAGCGATCTTGCGCACAGAGGGTGGACTCTGTGCTTTCTTCTAAACAAAACAAATTCGTTTCTTGAGATGGGTTTGTTCCTTTTCAGACTTAAAACTTAGACTAAATATTCATTGCTTAAGAGGGACAGATAACACTTTTCCAATATAATCCTGTTCCTGTTTCCTAAATGAGGAAGTTGACTGGCGAACACACCAGTGGTACCAAAAGCAGTGACACATGGTCCCTGCCCTTAACAGAACAGAGTTAGAAGTGGCCCTCCCTAAAAATGGTCACCAGCAGCAGCTACAGAACCATAAAATGAAAGCAAAACCAGGTCCCTCCAAAGAAGACTGACATTAAACAGAGTTGTGAAATGGCAGCCAATTATTCCCAGTATTATAGCAAAGCAGAGAACAGCCCTAGAGTCTGTTCTAGAGCCTCCCAGCAAGACTTGCAGTCAGCTTTGCTGGACCTGCGGCCAGAGGAGAGGGGACAAAGATGGTGAATTCAGCCTCCCACACGGTAGCTCAGTAAGTACTGGTAGTGGTTTCAGTTTTTCAATGGATGTTGGAATTTCTTTTTTCTAGTTCTTGAAAAGCTTTATAAAGTACAGATATTTCTCATTTAACGACTTACCTATTTAAGGACTTTTAGACTTAGAAAACCAAGGCACCTCTTTGAACTTTGACCCACAGGTGGGACATATGACCTATCTTTTCTTTGTGCGGTTCTGTCCATCTTGTTTATAGACAGTCAGTGTTTTTTATATAGCACACCTTGTTTACACAGTACTGTAACTTGTGCTGATCGTGGGTTTAGCTCAGTGGTTCCAGTGTCTGCTTGGCAAGCACAAGGTCCCAAGTTCGATTCTGAGTACAACATACTACAATGCTGGATATGGTGATAATCCCAGCACTCAGGAAGCAGAGGCAAGAGGATTGCCATGAGTTCGAGGCTACCTTGGGCTACATAGTTCAGGGCCAGCCTGAATTACAAAAAGAGGCCTTGTTTCAAAAAAAATCTGAAAAAAAAAGAAAAACTTTTGCTAATCATACTGTACAAATACATAGTTTTGTATTCTGATATACATTACAGTATTGTGTGCAAGATCTATGCAAATAAATGCAAAGTCATCAAGTTAGACCTTCCTTTGATTATATTTTTGTTCTGAATATTGTAATCTACAAACTACATGCAATTCCTTATTTAGTGACCAGATCTTTTACGATCTAGTCTCAGGGATGGTACTCGGTTATTAAATGAGGAATATGTCTGTACATAGTAAGACCTATTAGATGCCAGTTGCTAACTTCATGAACATAAACATACATGTATGTCTGCATACACGTGTGCATATACAGAGTAATTCTGTTTTTTGTCTTAGTTTTTTGAGATAGGATCTCACTGTGTAGTTCAGGCTGGCCTGGAGCTCATGGCAGTCCTCCTGCTTCAGCATTCTGAGTATTAGGATTATAGACATTTGGCACCCTGCCCAGCTTACACAGACTGATTCTAGTTCAAGGCCAGTGTCCATTAAGAATGTCCTACTGCAGTGTTGGTGAACCTATTGTGTGTTGTTTGCATTTCTTTTAGGGCAAAAGATGTTAATTATGACTTATTTTTTTCTAAACTAAAACCTCAGTTGAAACAATTGCAGTGTTGGTACTTTGCAGTAGATAAGTGGGTTTTGGGTTGCAGCGTGGGCAATGGGTCTCTGAAAGGGTTGACATCACTCTCTTAGGTAGTTATTAAGAGACTAAAAATATTGCCTGAATTTACAGTGTGGTTTCTGTGAAGTAGGAATTTGACAAATGGACTCAATGCATTGATTTTATAGATAGAAGCTCTGGAGAAAATGAACGAAGATCACGTTCAGAAGAATGGAAGGAAAGCGGCTATGTTCCTGAAGGATGATGGTGGCCCGCCAGCGCTGTCCACCGAATAGCGCCAGCAGCCCCCGCTCTCCGAGGGGACCGCAGGGCTGTCAGCTGCCCGTGGCAAAGGAAGTTGTGGGTGCCTCAGAGTCCCCAGACTGGAGGGGCAGACCATGGTGCTTCTGTGCATTTCTCCCTTGTAACCCATGTGCCAGATGTGTGGGATTTTTAGCTCAGTACTAAGAGAATAAAATGTCACTACCTCTCATCTTATGAATAGGATAACAGAATTCTTTAACAACTGTAGGGCGTCTAGCTGAGAGAGACTGAATTTTACATGACTCATGGTATAAAATGTGGTGATGAGAATTTGAAAACAGGTTTCTAACTATGGGAGGAAAGGACAGATGTGTTTACAAGGGAACTTGGTGTCAGCACTGTCGCCTCTTCACCTCCTCGTTTTGTGTTGCATCCTTCCTGTAGTGCTGTCAGCCCAAGTGGTCCTTCTCAGTGCTTTCCAGCCTGAGCGGGAATCCCGAGGAAAAGGAAAATGTCTCTCGGTGGTGGGTGTGGAAGGGAGATCTGGTTGTAGATTGGCTGATGGAAATGGACGCACATACTAGTGCATCAGGAAAGTGAGCAAAATTTTACTTTTTTTTTTAATGCTCATATCTAAGCAAAACCATCATGGCTTTTGGAAAGAGATAAATGTATTAGAATTTCCTACCCAGCCAAATTTTAACATTTCTCTTTCAGTTTTCTTACTTTCAGGTTAAATGGTTGGGCTGCACCCTGAGGTGTTGTGCTTTGAGTTACAAGGAAATCAGGCGGAAGGACAGAATGTAAGACTTCATATTTTAATGCATAAATTTCAGTTTATGTTTCACAAATTATCTACTTACTGATTTTGAGAGAAACAGAACAAACTAATTAGAGCTATTAAATAATCAGTGGATGAAAAGCTTGTGTACCACAGTGTGGGCTTCAAACTCACAACCCACTTGAACTGTCCAGCCTCACTTCTAACACTTTGGAGCCCTCATTGGCTGCTACTTTTAGAAAGCAAGCTTTGTGCTGTGCTGGGTCTGCTAGGATAGGAGCTCACGACTGCCGGGGACTTGCCCTCCGACTGCCAGGCCAGCCGCAGCCACTGCAGACCCAGCCCCTCCCTGGGGAAGAGAGCAGAAAGCTAGATGTGATGTTCATTTGAAGGGTTCTCTTTTAACGTTATTTTAAAATGCCAAATATGTTCTTCTAAAAAAAATATTTATGTTTTGTTTCAGTTACAGCTTTTAATGCATTTCAGAGGAGTGTGATTTTTAGATAGAATATCACATTTTGGAAATGTTTACTATTCTGAAACAGATTTACATGACTGATAATTATTGATGACAAATTTCAGAGAACTAATTTTTAAAACAATCATTTAAAACTTGCTTGTTTTGTTTTGTGACACACTGTGTGATAAAAAGCAGCAACGCATTGCTTGGAGTGTGCTGTGAACGTGACTTCTAAGAAATTAAAAATGCAGAGATAATTTTAGAACTGGTTTGTGTGGTCTCTTCCTGTTCCTGACGCTGCCCCTCCTGGCACTGTCACCCTCTCCAACATCAGGCAGGACTGTTGGTAGCAGATTCTCTTCCTGCTCAACTTCTACTTGAATTTCATTCTCAAATGGTCTGTTTCACATTGTAAATATGTTTTTCCTCTCTTATAGGTTAAAACAAATGCATTTTTCACAGTAGGAAAAGAAAAGGAAAAATGTTGATTTACTAAATAATAGTATGTAGAGTATGGAAATACGAATATTTTGCCTGATATTAATGAAAGACATGACAAATAGCTATAAGTTCAGGATGAGGATGAGTAGAAATTTTTATTTCAACAAAGTAACTGCTAGTCTCCTTCATCTAAAAAAAAATCAAGTTCTTTGAAATTTAGAAATGTTAGACCTTTGTTTTCCTTGAAAAGCTGCTGTGTACGGAATGGTGTCCAACCTTCCAGCTTTGCCCTCCAGTAGCATGTTTTGTTTGAGTAGCTGGTTTTGGAGACGGGGTCTCACTCTAGTTCAACCTGGCCTTGAACTCACTGTGTAGCCCAGGTTGGCCTCAAACTCACAGTCATCCTTCTGCCTCAGTCTCCACAGGGATGAAATTATAGGCAAGTGCTACCACACCTGGTATCATCTTCCTTTAAAAAAAAAAATCTTTAGAGAAGCATAGTGACACAGGCCTGTAATCCCGATACTCTAGGTGGCTGACTCAGGAGGATCACGAGTTGGAGGGCAGCCTGAGCAATTGTGAGACTGTCAGAATAAAAAAGAACTAGGGATTTAGCTCAGTACAGAGGCCCAAGGTGCAGTCTGATGCCACCCCCACCCCACACTAATAAGGAAAATAATAACCTTTGAACAAGTCGAGTGTGGTGGCACACGTCTGTAATCTCAGCCCTTGGAGAGTGAAAGCAGAAAGATCACAGCTCACAAGTCATGTCTTGTCTCAATGAAATTTTAAAAGGGTTACATTTAGAGCCATATTTTCATGATCCCCAACTTTCTCCTTTTGCAGAGTTAAGATCAAGTAGAATTGATCTTGGAGCAGGAGATGGAGGAGGAAGGTAGGATATTCATTACGGAATGAGCGATTGAACTGCTACTTACAAACTTTCATTTTTAACCTTATGATTTCTAGCATAGAACACAGTCAAGCAGAATAGTTGACGCTAAACCCTAAGAACAGTGTGAGTCAAGTCCCAAATGGCAGGATTTAGGGAAAGTGTGGAAAAAAACAAAAACCATTTGAATTCAAAATCTGCACTACTTGAAGTATTTGTGTAATGTTATTAAGTAACCAAATAGAGCTACTCCTCTATTTAATCTTTGGAGTTGCAGGGTACTCAGAGGCAGCTAAGACCTTGGCCAGGGAAGCTGATTCCTGCAGGGAGCAGCAGAAGGCTTCACCCCTCCTGTGCCTGGTGGAGGGCAGGGCCTCGGTCCGAGACACCAGAGCCCCTGTGCTGGGGGAGGCACAAAAGCCCGGAGAGGACCGTGGAGAAGCGCTGTCAGAGTCCAGCCTTGCTGGCACATGATCTTCTTTCCAGTCTTCAGACTGGCAAGGGATGCTGGTGACGGGAGCAACCTGGCTGAGGCAGCCAGAGCAGAGGGTCACGAATCCCAAGCTGTTGGCTGGGGCTGGGGGAGTCACTTGCTGCTTTAACTGGCTTCAGGATTTTGCCTGGGGTAAGAAAGTGTCTAAGATACCTGGGAGTTTTCAGCTGACGTCCTGGGGACATTGCCTGTGACGGTGAGGAGAACATGGAGCCTTTAGTACTCTGAAAAAAAGGAAGAAAGCATGTAGTGATGGTGTCATGCACATAGTTAACTAAAATGATGTCAAGAGCTTGCATGGATTCTAAAATACTATTAAGCAGTGTTTTAATTTTTTTTTTTTAATTTTTGAAACAAGTTACCTCTGTGCAGTTCAGGCTGCCCTTAAACTTACTATGTAGCCCAGGCTGGCTGCAAACTCATGGCAAGTCTCCTGTCTCAGCCTCACGAGTGCTGGAATTACAGGTGTGTTCCATTACACTGGCAGTAGGGTTTTTAAAACAAATAGGCTTTTGGGCCGACAGGTTTTTTTTTTTCCTAGCATTCTGGAAGAATGCAGACCACGTGGGGCGGAGCTGGTCTCGAGATACCATCAGCTGCGGTGCAGCTCAGCCAGTTTGCAATCTAGATTTGAGGAGACCCAGTTAAAAAAATTCTTTTTTTTTGCTTTGTTTTTTTTTTTTTTTTTGGTTTTTTGAGACAGGGTCTCGCTTTGTGGTTCAGGCTGGCCCTGAGCTCAGCCTCCAACTCACATCACAGCAATCCTCCTGCCTCTGCCTCCCGAATGCTGGGATTACAGGCCTAGCCACCACGCCCGGCACTGTGGCATGTGGTACTGATTGCTGTTGGGCGTGAGTCTCCACACCCAGTATAGGTATGTGGTAACCAGGGATCGAACCCGGGTCCTTGCGCTTGCAAGACAGGCGCCGGAACCACTGAGCTAACTCCCCGGCCCCTTTTTTTGCTTTGTTTTTTAAGCCAAGGTCTCATTGTATACTGTAGGCTGGCCTTGAACTCATGGCAGTAAGGACCAAATCCCTTATATTCTGAGTTTACCCAAGAGTTATGATATTCTGCAAACCAAGAAGCTTGGACTGGGGTGGTTAATCCTGAAGAGCCCAGGAAGAGATCCTTCTTCCTCAGTCTCCTGGGTACTGGGATTAAAGCCACCATGCTTGGCTTTTCTGTATCTTCTGTTTCTCTGGTACCAACAGAAAAACTTCATACTCAGTAGTGCCCGAAGTCTGTCTAGCTGGTGGGAGACTCGGGTTCCATCTCCTTACCCAAAATGCTAAAGAAAAAAGGAGGAAGAGATTGCGGGTACTCACTAGGTGGGTTGGGAGGACATTGTTTCGGGTTAGAAGAGCCAGACGCAAAAGGATGTTGTAAAACCTCACTTGTATGAGGTACATTCAAGGAGAGAAAGGACAGCGGCCTCCAGGGCGCTGGGGCAGGGGCGGAGGGGCTACTTAGTGGACAGAGCTTCAAGTTCGCAAGATGAAAAAGTTCTGGAGATCTAGTTTCTAACAATGCAAGCACGCTTCGCTTTACTGAACTGTGGTCAGTTCTCCCAGCACTCTTGGAGGCTGAGACAAGAGGATCGCAAATGATCTCAACCTGAGCAATTTAGAGACTTGGGGAGACCCTGTCTCAAAAAATGAAAGAGGGCTGGAGAGTTGGATGTGCACTCAGTGGAAAGGGCCCTGAGCTCAATCCGCAGTACAGGAAGGAGCAAGGAGGAGGGGGGTAATTTCATATTATTATTTTTCAAACCAAATTAAAAAAAAAAAAAAAGCCTCGCAGACCTGCACGCTAAGATAGACTGCATTCCTGTAGCGTGCTTAAAATCACATTCCCAGAAGCAAGGACAAGCCTTCTTGCCAGCCAGGACTCTTAGCCCGCGTCCCTCGGAGCCTAGGGCCGCAAAGTCAGCGCGCAGCTGCGGGCAGAGCCCTATCGCCCGCGGAGTGCTAGGACGGGGAGGGGTCCACCGCGGGCTGCGGCCCCTTTAAGCAGAACGCCGCGGGTCACGTGGGGGGCTGGGGGCGTGGCACCAGGAAGCGGCCCGAGCGCCGGCCGGGAAGCTGCGTCTTGCGAGTCCGACGAGCAGCCCTAGCAGGCGGCCGCTCGCGCCCACCGTCGCCATGGCCGAGGAGGGCTACTACCTGGAGCTGTGCGAGCGGCCGGTGCAGTTCGAGAAGGCCAACCCCGTCAACTGCGTCTTCTTCGACGAGGCCAACAAGCAGGTGGGCCTGCCCTGCCGGTCCGGGGCCGGGGCGGCGCCGCGTGGGGCCCTCGCGGGTTCCGGGACAGCCGCGCGCACGCCCGTACGTCCCGGACCTTTTGTTGTCTTTACTCGCCGTTACGGCTGCAGCCCAGAATCGAGACACTGAGGTTTTGGTTTTGCTCGAAACCTGGTGAAGGGAAGAGGCCGTGTGCGGTTAAATGCGCGGCGGCGCCGTGCCCGGATCGGCTTTCAGACTTGGAGCCTGGGTCCGCGAGCCGGCCCTGCGCAGCGGGAAGCCCTGGGCACAGTCCCGGGACCTGCCAGCACCTGTCCCTGGTTAGCTAGGTGGAGCCGAGGTGGAGTAGCAGAAAGAGCCCTGCTTAGGTTGGCCCGAGTCTAGGTCCTTCCAGTGTTCAGAGCTTTAACCTTTCTGCTTTTCCCTCGCAGGTGTTTGCTGTCCGATCGGGTGGGGCTACCGGGGTGGTAGTCAAAGGCACCGACGACAGGAATCCCATCTCCTTTAGGTAACAGGGTTGTCACTTTGTAATAATTTCTGCACGTAAACCAAATGGTGTTGTGATCGAAAGGTGATTGTGTAATTCTGTCTCCCCTTTTCTCTAGAGTTGGGAAGCAGTGTGTGCGTGCATGCTTGTGTGCGTCTGAAAGACAGGACACACACCTGTCGTGTGTGCGGAAACCGAGCACTCCCAAGATAGGGCACCTGTTTCCTGGTACAGTACTTGAAATTAGCGAGCCAGTCGGTGGGCGGAGCAGTGGGGTGCTTCCTCCTTTAGCTTGGCCTTTCTAGCGTCTGTTGGGTGGAAGAGTCAGCGTTTTTTGTGTAATGTGAGAAAAGCATTATGTTTAGGGCGATCGGATGTCCAGTTGTATGGGATGAGCTGGTGTGATTCACCAGCCTCTTGCTCTTTCAGGAGTGTGTGATTTTGGTTCTGAACACTCAGATCACCTTAATTACTGTGATTAGAGAAGAGAAAGTAAAACAGGTCCGAATTCGGGGGTGACTCTAAGTTTATAGTTGATCCAGGTTAACCAAAATGCTTTTGAAAGAGAAAATAGTCACCTTCGGTTTAGTATTTTATTGTTATCTGCTCAACAAGCACGGCCGGCACCCCTGAGCTGCACGCTAAGTGTTACCCCGGTCCGCTCTCTGGTGTAATCTTGGAGTAGATGATTTCTCACAGGAGGGATGTGACTTGACCTAGGGGTGGCTGTGGAGATCACTGGCTTGGAGGTGGGGGTAGCCAACAAAGACTTTGTTAAAGTGTAGATGGGAGGGTTTCTAGGTGAAGATCAGAAGACTTCTAGATGAGATCCCTGGGGGCAAAGACTTGGTGCCTTGGGGATTCCAGGGAAAGGGAACAGGTTGTTGCTTGGTCACTGGCAAGGCCTCCTTGGACCCTGGGTATTTCCCTATGCAGTTAAGGCTTGTCTTTCTTGTCCCTGAAGATTGTCAGGTTGGGCGCAGGATGATCACGTCTGCGTTTGGACACATTACACTGTTCGCCTGCTGGAGGCTGGGCTGTTGGGGAGTCATAGAGGACCAGGGCTTGGGGAAGGTGATTGGTGTCCCACTGAGGTGTGCTTGGGAGGCTCTGGTGAGGCCCAGGGATACGGGTTGGCAAGATTTGGGGGCTCTGGGGAGGATACTGGATTTAATTTTTTTTCACATTAAAAAAAAGTCTTTATTGAGGTATAATTGGCCTGTGAGAAACTGCATATACTTCTGAATGTGATGTGATGAGTCTTGACACATGTATACACCATTGCTGCAATCAAGGAGTGTGTCTGTACCCCCAGCTGCTTCCTGGTTATCTAATCCATCTTTAAAGCCACCTCCTCTTTGAGACAGGGTCCCCCTCTGTAGTTCAAGCCAGCCTTGAACCACTGTGCAGCCCAGGCTGGCCTTGAATTCTTGGCAATCCTCCTGCCTCAGCCTCCCTTGCCCAGTTTGAATTCCGTTAGTGTGGTCTGAGGCAGTGTGAGAGGGGAGATGGCCTGGGAAGGCTGTGCAGGGGAGGAGAGGGGAGGGGAGGGGAGCAGCCTCCTCTGTCCCACGAGAACAAGGAAGAGAGGCTTGTGCATGGAGAAGGCTGCCCTGTAGTACTTGGCATATTTGTGTCTGAACTGATTCTCTAGTGACAGGACAAGTGGCCCCCAATTCTCCTGTCTCTTGTTATCTATTGTACCGTCCAGCTTTCTAGCAAGGTATTGCTTTTGTTTGAAGAGAGACGCTATTGTCAGCTTCAGAAATGTGAATAATTCTGAAGTTAAACTAGGATTTGCCAAGTGTTGATTTTGCCTTTTGTCTTTATAAATGGTAGTAGGTAGGGCAGATACTGAGTACGAACATTTGGGATGGAGAGGCAGGAGGATTGCCATGAGTTAAAGATGAGCCTGGGCTATGTAAAAATGTAAGGAAATCCTGTCTTTAAAAAAAAAAGGGTACTTAGAACTCAGTTGTTTAACTCTTATCATATTCTTTTTCTTAAGAATGGATGACAAAGGAGAAGTGAAGTGCATTAAGTTTTCCTTAGAAAACAAGATACTGGCTGTCCAGAGGACCTCAAAGACTGTGGTAAGCTGTTCCTTAAGAAGCACAG
>PVIR01005917.1:20029-69362 GCA_004026965.1 Petromus typicus
CGGTAACCACATAACAATACTGGGTGTGGAGACCCACGCCCAGCAGCAACCAGTACCACATACCACAGTGCCGGGCGTGGTGGCTCACGCCTGTAATCCCAGCACTCGGGAGGCAGAGGCAGGAGGATTGTGATGTGAGTTTGAGGCTGAGCTCAGGGCCAGCCTGAACCACAAAGTGAGACCCTGTCTCCAAAAACCTTAAAAAAAAAAAAAAAAAAAAAAGAAGCACAGGGGAAGGACACTTGGGCCTGCGGTGCAGCCCGGTGGAGTGGCTGCCTCGCGTTCGCACAGCCCTGGGAGTGATAGCTGCGAGGACAGTATGTTTGGAAGAGAGGGAGGAATTGCAGAAGGAGACATGTACAGTATTTTGCTCCTGAGAGGTACAGTTACAGAGGATTCTGTTTGAGTCTTTACAGAGAAAGAGATTTGAGGGGATAAATAAATAAATCTGACTTAAGTTGACATTTTGAGCTGAGAAATTTTTCAAAAGCAGCTTGGAACATCATACATCTCTGTACTGCTTGAGAGCGGCACAGATTATGAGAGGTCCATTATCGGCTACAGTGGTACTTAATTTATTTTTGTTTATTTACTTATTTTTGTGGTACCTGGGATTGAACTCAAGATCTTGTACTTGCAAGGTAGGGGCAGTACCACTTGAGCTAAGTCCCTGCCCTCATTTTTTTTTTTAATTTTAAAGTCTTAATTTTTAAAGATTTTATTTCTCAACTGGTTGCTATCTGGAGACAGACCTGGGAGAACAAAGGCAGTAGATCTGGAGCGAATGTTATGTGTTCCTAATGCTACCAAGTCCTTAAGCTTAGAGTCAGCAGCATACGTGTGGCCGGAGAGGGGCCCTGTGTTTGTTGTGATGCTCTGGTGTGGTATTCTCATATTCTGGGGCCAGGAGTGTTTGAGGCCAATCTTGGAGATGTAGATGTGGCTGGGAGGCCCGGGGGGATTAGAATACCTCGGCTTGTGTTACCAAACTACCTGACAGAATGAGATTTCAGTGTTTGAGTGCAGTTCTCTGATCACATTAGACAATAGTTGTCGCATCAGTCCCAGCATCTCCAGCCCTGTAACTCCTCCTCTGCTGTGTTTGTTTCTGGACTCATTTATTTTTTATTTTTATTTACATGTTTGCAATATGTAGCAATCACAGTCATTGAGTCGGTACATGTGCAGAGCACATCTTCATTTTCTCAGCTATTTCCCTGACCTTTTTCTGGATTCCTTCCTCTCCTTCCGTGAGTCCCACTGTTTACTTCCATCATCTCTGCATGGGAGAGGAAAAGATGTCCAAAGCTTTTAACCCTCAGGATGAATCACGATAGTGGGACCGGGGCGGAGCTCTGTGGTAGAACGCTTTGCCTAGCATGCCCACACTGCTTGCCTATGCCAAGGCCCTGAGTTTGATCCCCCAGCACTGCGGAAGGCAACAAAACCAGCGGAGGCCTGTCCTGACCCTTCCGTCCTTTGGACTCTGAATTTCTGGAAAGCCTCTTGTAAAACACAGCAGCCTTATTTTTCTGACACATAATTCATTTGAGGAATGAGTTTCAAAATCAATTTCCAGACGATAGCTGAGTATATCTGACCATTCAAACTACTTTTTTTAGTTGAACTCACTACTTAAACTGGTGTTTGTGTCTTTCTTATCTGAATATCTGTCAGTTGTTTTCATATCATTTTTTAAATGTATTTGACCTTTTTATCTTATCGACCTGATCCGGATTTTCCTTTCTTTTGTTTCTTTCAGGACTTTTGTAATTTTATCCCTGATAACTCTCAGCTGGAGTACACACAGGAATGCAAGGTATGGTGGCTCTGGCCGTCCTCTGCTGGTGGCCTGGGCTGTGGGTCTTGCGGGGTCCCAGTGGGGTCCCGGTGGCTGGCTGGCACTTGCTCTAGGGCCTGCACAGTTTTCCCAACTGTGAAAAATCTATCTCTTCTTCTGTAAAGTGAGGTGGGAGGAAGAATCCGAGACAGGTGACCAGGTGGGGTCAGCGCTGGCAGATCCTGCCCTGGGCTTCGTCCTTGGGTTGCCGGCCTCGGGTTTGGCCAGCTCCCGGCACGGTCGCTTCCTTTGGGAGTTTTTGTTGTGACTTCCCTCTTTCCTGCTGATGATTCCTTTGCTCACGCTCTTATTCACTGTCTCTCTTGTGGTGTGGATTCTGATTAGCTCTGCCGAGGGGCTCAGCCAAGGGGGCCCTGTGGACCCCACCACCCTGGAGTGGCTGGAGAGTGGCTTTGTGTGTCTTTGTGACTGTCATGCTAAATGGACTTTAGTCAGACATCAAGTAACAAACCCTCCAAGCCCTGTGGCCACTCTAGGTGTGAGACAGCTTCCCTGGCTGGGCCCAGTGGTGCGCTCAGTAATCACAGCTCTCTGGGAGGCTGAGAGGAGAATGACAAGTTTGAGTACAGGCAGTTTAGCAACTTAACTAGAGATTCTGTCTCTAAATAAATAAACATAAAAAGGGCCGAAGGCATAGCTCATTGTGAAGTCTTGGCTTTGCTCCTCTGTACCACCACAAAGAACGAAGTGGCCCTTGCCTTCGCCTTGCCCTGTGCTGTCAGGTTTGATCTCCAGCTCCATCTTGGGAAACACCCACTGGAAAACTTCAGGTCTTTGTACCCTTGTCGTGCTGGCTTTATAACGAGGTTGACTAACAGAGTGTTCCCAGCGCTGGGCTCCTCGGGTAGGAGCTGGTCTGGGAGCCGCGAGAGCTCAGCAGCTTATGCAGCTCAGGCACCCTGGGCTCCAGTGACCAGAAGGAAGGCAGGCAGGCAGAGTCTCAAGTAGAATGTCCATACGAAAACCAGCCGAAGCTGAGTTTAAAAGAAAATTTGTTAAAAGGGAGCCAACCTTCCTGGGTAACTTGTTAGAGTGATATAAAGAAAAGAGCATTTAGATTTACACTTTTTGTTTGTTTTTTGGTACTGGAGATCAAACTTGGGACCTTGCCCTTGCCAGCCAGCCACAGTATTGCTGAGCTACATCCCCAGCCCAAGTTTGTGTCTTTGAAAATAAATTTAAGGGTTTAAAGAGAGTTATACTTAACCTTTCTTATTAATTAAAATAAGAATCCTGTAATTCTTTCAGACCAAGAATGCCAACATACTAGGATTCTGCTGGACCAGTTCTACTGAAATCGTCTTTATAACAGATCAAGGAATTGAATTTTACCAGGTATTATAATTATGCTTACTGGAGAGAGCAGAGGCAGTTTGTTGGCCTTCGGAAAGTAAAGAAAGATTTTTAGATGCTAGGGCTTTAACTTCTTGCCTGACTTTTAATTTTTTCTAATCAGAAGTAATTTACTGATACTAAATTTCTGTGTTTATTACTTTTCTCATTGCTGGGACAAAATACATGCGTCCTAAAGTTAAAAGGGGAAATGTTTATTTAGCTCACAGTTTGTGGATGTCTCTGTACAATCGGCGGTTCCGAGGTGGGGCACCACGGCAGAGGGGCTTCACAGGGAACAGTTCATGACAGCCACAGGGCAGCACAAGCAACAAGGGGCTTTAACAGTGTCTTTGTGGCCCTTACAGCTGACCCAGGTGATGATTACATTCATCACATGGAATTTGTACCTGTACAGAATATAGCTTGATTTTTCTTTTTTTCCCATTCCACCTTCAACCCTTTTTCCCCTGCTTGTCTATAAAATTTGTTTCTCTTTTGTTCTTCTATTCTTTCTTTTTTTTTTTTTTTTTAGGTTTTTTGAGACAGGGTCTTGCTTTGTGGTTCAGGCTGGCCCTGAGCTCAGCCTCAAACTCACATCACAATCCTCCTGCCTCTGCCTCCCGAGTGCTGGGATTACAAGCGTGAGCCACCACGCCCGGCACTGTGGTATGTGGTACTAGTTGCTGCTGGGTGTGGGTCTCCACACCCAGTATTGTTATGTGGTTACCGGGGAATCGAACCCGGGTCCTTGCGCTTGCAAGACAGGCGCCGGAACCACTGAGCTAACTCCCCGGCCCTGTTCTTCTATTCTTTCATCTCCCTCCTTCCCCCTTCCATCTCTTCTCCCTTCTTCTTCCCTTGTTCCCCTTCCCATTTTAGTATCTATTGTGTGTGTGTGTCCATATTTCCACTTTTGGTTTGTCACACCAGAGAAACAGTGTGATATTTAAACATGTGTGTATCCAAGTTATCTTAAAAATGTGATCTCAAGGTGGATCCATTTAGGTAGAAATGTCTCGAGCTTACCCTTCTTTATGGCAGAGTAGTACTCCATTGTATAAAAATCCCCACATCTTTCTTCTCCATCTCTTCAACTGTGGATGGGCATTTAAGCTGTTTCCCAGATTTACTTCCCACAAACTGTGCCACTGTATACATAGGCATCCACATATTGCTGTGGTGTGATGTTTTTAATTCTTTTCACAAGGTATCAAAAAAGGGAAATAGAGTCAATGGAACCTCTAGTTGTAATTCTTTCAAGAGTCTCCACACTGATGTCCACAGTGATTGCACCAGTCTGTACTTTACCTACAGCGGAGAAGGCTTCCTTTTCCCCTACCATGCCTCCAGCCTTTGTTATTGGTTGATTTGCTGTGCAAATGCTTTTTAATATAATGACATCCCAATTATTGATTATTTATAATATTTCCTATGTGAGTGATTAGGGTTTTGTTTGTAAAGTCTTTGTCTACATCACTGTCTCCAAGAATTACCTATACTGTTTTCTAAAAGACTCAGTGTTTCTGTTTTAATGTTTATATCTCTGATCCATTTTGATTTTAGTTTTGTGCACGGCGAGAGACATAGGTCTAGTTTTACTTTCCAGCATGTGGAAAGCCAGTTTTTCCCGCACCATTTACTAAGCAGACTGTCTTTCTTCCAGTGAAAGTATTTGACTGCTTTGTTAAAGATGAGGTTGGTAAGTGTGTTTGGAGATGTTTCTGCATCTTCTACTGTTTCATTGATCCTCAGGTCTATTCTTTTGCCAATACCATGCTGTTTTAATCACAGTAACTTTATAGTATCATTTGAGGTTGGGGATTGTGATACCATCTGCCTTGCCCTTGTTGCCTCTGCTGAGTTTCTTCTGGTTCCAGATGAATTTTAGGATGGTCTTTTCTAATTCTGAGAGATATGCTGTTGGAATGTTGAATGGGATGGCATTGACTCCATATAGCAGTTTTGGTTGTATGGCCATTTGCACCACAGGGACTCTTCTTTCAAGAACAAAGAATGTCTTTCTGTTTTCTGAGAGCCGCTTCCATCTCCTTTTTCAGAAGATTTTCAATGTAGAAGTCTTTCACTTTGATAGATTGATTCCTATGTATTTCATTTATTTGGATGCTACTGAGAAAGGTTGTTTCCCTGCTTTCTCTCAGTGAGTTTATTGCCTGTGTATAGGAAGGCTGTTGATTTTTGAATGTTGGCTTTGTATCCAGCTACATCACTGAATTTTGTTATCAAATCTAGGAGTCTTTTGGTATCATGTCATCTATAAATAATAATAATTTAACTTCTTCCTTTCCCATCCTTATCCTTTATATTCCTTTCTTTTGTCTAATTGTTCAGGCTAATATTTCCAGAACTTTACTGAACAAGAGTTGTGATAGCGGACATCCTTGTGTTGCTCCTGATTTTCGAGTTATGGCTTTCAGTTTTTGTCCCTTTAGCGTGATGTGGGCTGTTGGTTTGTCCTGGATGGCTTTTGTCAGATTGAGATAAAGAACATCTGTTCCAGTATTCTGTAGGGTTTTACCATGATGGGGTGTTGGTTTTTGTCAGACACTTTTTCTTGTGTATCGAGATGATCATATAATGTTGGTACTTGGTGCCTCCCAGGCTGCCCCTTCCTGTCCTCCCCTCCTGCCTGTTGTGAGTGATGCTGCCGGAAGCATGATGTGGACATAGCACTCTTGGGTCCTGTTTCTCTGGGTCATGGGACAGATTTCTTTTTTTAATTTTTGGGGAACTGCTGTACTGTTTGCTGTGAAGTCAGACCATTTTGTCACCTGCCACCGTTACAGAGGTGCTGCAGTTTCTCTTCGGCCTTGCAAATGTTGGCCGTTTACTTAGGGCAGTGACTGTACTCATGGTGTGAGGTGTGGCCTCATGTGGCTTCGGTTTGCAAGGTTTGTCGGTGACATTGGCGGCCCCCAGCCTGGGGTCCCTGCTAGCAGGATCTCTCTGGTGAGCTGCACCCGCACCTCCTCATGTCCTGTGTTTCCTCAGGGGAAACACCTGTGCAAGTTGTTTGCCTATTTTTAAATTGGATGATTTGCTTTGGGTTGAGCTGTAGTTCTTTTTTTTTTTATTTTTAGTGTTTTGAGATAGGGTCTCGCCTTGTAGTTCAGGCTGGGCCTGAACTCAGCCTGGAACTCAGCAATCCTTCTGCCTCTGCCTCCTGAGTGCTGGGATTACAGGCATGAGCCACCACGCCCGGCATTGTTGTATGTAGTTATCGGGGATCTAACCTGGGCTCTTGCACTTACAAGGCAGGTGCTCGAAGCACTGAGCTAAATCCCTGGCGCAAGTTGTAATTTGTACGTTCTGGAAACTGACCCCTCATCAAAGATATGGTTTTCAGATAATTTGCCCGCTCTGTAGCTACCTTTTCACTGTCACCTGTGTCCCCTGGTGCACCTGCCGCTCGTTTTCAATCTGTCCTTCCTGCATGATTTATAAGACTGTGCCTAAGATCGTTCAGGGGGCCAGGGCAGTGTTAGGTCTCCTAGTTTAACTTAGAGCCTTGTTGCAGTTTAAATTTATGGTGGGGAAAATACACGTGTGTAGCAGAAGCTGTGCTGTCAGTCAGTCTGTGATGATCAGCAGAGGGACGACTCCGAGACAGCCTCAAATCCATCCCCCAGGAGGAGAGCTGTGTTCTGACACTGGCATGCCATGGAAGGTTTTGTAGAGTCAGGGTCTTGCTGTGTAGTCCAGGCTGGTCTTGAACTCACTAAGTGACGCTGCTGTTGGTGGGTGCTCTGCAGTGTGGAGAGTGCATCTGAATACTGCGTTTCCTCGCAGTCTCCAGAACACTTGGGCCGCATGGCGGCTGGCTAGGTGTGTCATGGGCCGGGAGGGCCCTGGGGCCCTGGGCTCATGGTGGTGACCATGTCTTCAATGCATGGAGCCTGGGTCTCCCTTGCCCTGGGCGCGTGGGGCCGGGAACAGGGAGGCCCATCTGCCGGGCGGTGGCTGCCTGGTAAACTGCCGAGCAGTCTCCGCAAGCCTGGTTCCCTCGCCTGTCCGTGGTCATCAGTGAAGAGTGAGTGAGTCAGGATCCGGAAGTTACAGGCATGCACCAGCACACCTGGTTGGACTTTTAATTTTTATTATGTTTGTTCTTTTGAGCAGCAAGTTCAGACGACTTTCCTGCTGAACTCTGTGGGGTTTTAATTCTTCTTTTTAATTAATAGTGCTCATCTCACACACAGCTGCCTTTTTAAAGAGTCTGTTTGCATTTTGCTTTAGGTATTACCGGAGAAACGGAGCCTGAAACTGCTGAAAAGTCACAATATTAACGTGAACTGGTACATGTACTGTCCCGAGAGCGCTGTGATTCTGCTTTCCACCACGGTCCTTGAAAACGTTCTGCAGCCTTTTTATTTTAGGGTAAGAGTAAGCAGCCCATAAACATTCCTTAGCCCTCCTTCCCATTCTAGTAGCCTGACTGCTGTGGCCGCCAGAGCACGCAGCGCCGCACCGCCTCTGGGTGTGGCCCTTCGCGGCTCCAGAGGTGGCGCTGCTCCTGCCTGGATTTACTGCTGGGAAGGCTGAAGTCATTGAATACATGTTCCCTGTGACCTTCCGCTCCACAGGCTGGGACCATGTCAAAGCTGCCCAAGTTCGAGATTGAATTACCAGCTGCGCCCAAGTCAACTAAACTCAGCCTTTCTGAGCGAGACATCGCAATGGCGACCATGTACGTGTGTCTGTGCCTGCTTCTGCCTGCGTGTGGTCAGGAAATACAGGGGTGTGTTTGAGCACAGTGTAGTGCTCAGCCTCAGAAAAGGGCCAGGGAACACTCTGGAAGGACCCTCCCTTTTTTGGTTAATTACCAAATTTTATGAATATAGGAAACCGGGAGTCTTTGGAATTTCTTTGGGAGACTTGAACCCCGAACCCTCACATGCCTACAGTTCCATTGCTCCGGGAGGCTGAGGCAGGGAGATTTGAAGTTGAGCCCAGCCTGCGCAACTTAGCAGGACTCTGGCTCAAAATAAAAAACAAAAAGTGCTGGGGATGTAGCTCAGCACTAAGGAGAAGAGTGTGGTGTCCTGCCGGCTGAGCAGCCCAGGCTTGGCGTTCTGTTTGACTTTGACTTGTTCGGGGATGTTCGAGAAGGGTTTCCAGCTGTCTAGTCTGATACATGAGAATGCTGAAC
Organism: Petromus typicus; assembly: GCA_004026965.1. NCBI lineage: Eukaryota > Metazoa > Chordata > Mammalia > Rodentia > Petromuridae > Petromus > Petromus typicus. The sequence goes on from PVIR01005917.1 coordinate 28,393, forward strand.
GAGTTTCTTGGATATCATCATTTGGAATTATTTTCACTCTGAGTTGAAATCTAACATGGACTCTGCCCAAAATACAGTATAATTGTTATAAATAAGGAAATAGATTGGTTTGTTTGATCAAACAAACGTGGAACTGAATTACTTATATCGGAAGATACATTTATGTATTCTTTTGAAACAGGGTCTTGCCGTGTAGTCCAAGCTGGGCTTGAACTCACTATAGGTAGCCTGGGATAGCCTCGAACTCAGATAGTCCTGCCTCAGCCTCCCAAGTACTGGGATTACAGGCATGTGCCACCATTCCTGGCGACCTGTTTATTTTTTATTTTGAGACAGGATCTCACGAAGTTGTCAGGTTGTAGACTGGGCTCAGTCTGTGATCCTCGTGGGTCAGCCTCCCTGAGCGCTGGGATCAAGGGTATGCGTCACCACCTTTGGTTTGGGAAGGCGTATTTTCATTTGGAAAAACACACACCAATTTTAAAGCTTCATAATGAAAATTTTATACAGAAAAATGGAAACTGATTCAAGTAATTTTCAGTAGACCCATGTCCCTCCTTCACCAATCATCTGGACTTTGCTTCTAAATTAATTCTTCTGTGGGTTTCCAGACTTAATCTTTTCTAAGTCATGAAATGCTCCCCCCCACCCCTTTATTTTTATCTGAGATCCTAATTTAGACAGCAGAAGAGGTGAGAGCAGTCCTGGCTGAGGGGGCGCTGAGGACCCTGTAGTGTCCTCTTCCCTGCAGCAGGGCCAGTACAGTATTATGGGGTGTTTTGTTTGTTTTTGAGATAGAGTCTGGCTTTGTAATTCAGGCTGGCCTCAAACTCACTATGTAGCCCAGGCTGGCTTGGAACTCATGGAACTCCTCCTGCCTCAGCCTCCGGAATGCTAGGATTACAGGCCTGTACCACCACACCTGGCTGTGCTTTTCATTTTTATTAACTTTGTTCTTTTGAGGTCGTGTCTCACTATATAGTTTAGGCTAGCTGTCAGTTCATGGTGATCTTCCTATCTCAGCCTCCTGAGTGCTGGAATGACAGATGTGTACCAGGATGCCCAGCTTCTTCACAGTGTTGATCACTGGGGGGAAACTGTAGAAAATGTACACCCAGAAATTGTCTGTGGCAACATTTATTAGACAACACTTAAAATGAATAGTAATTATATTTTCCCACCATTAAAAAGTGTGTCCTCATATAAAACTTGGAAAACACAGATAAGAAAATACAGCTATGACTGAATGACAAGTATTAACATGTATTTCATATTTTGGATTGTATGCTTGATGTGTGATTTTCTTTCACAAGACTGATCACAGTGTATTTAGCTGGGGGCTGGGGATGTAGTTCAGTGGTGCTGCACCTGCCTCACTTGCAAGTGCAAGGTCCCTGGGTTTGATCCCTGGTACCAGAAAAAAAAGTGTATTTAGTCTAACATTCTCTGCTTCACTTGTGTTTTCTTTTTCTTTCTTTTTTTTCTAGTACTAGGACCTTTGCACTGAGCTACATCCTTAATCCTTTTATATATTGTTATTTTGTGCCAGGCTCTTGCTGAGTCACTAATTTGTCCAGGCTGGGCTTGAACTTGACATTTCCTGCCTCAGCCTCCCAGGGTACTGGGATTATGCATGCATCATTAGGCCTGGCTTGCACTTAAATCTGTAGTAGGCCTTTCATCATCTTTGTAAAGAGCTTTTCTTAGGTGCAAGGTAGTTGATTGAGTGGATTTTCCTAGTGGCTGTCACTCTGGCCTTGGAACCCATGTCTAGAAGGGAGGGATAGAAATGGTCAGAGTGGGGCCGGGGAGTTAGCTCAGTGGTTCCGGCGCCTGTCTCGCAAGCGCAAGGACCCGGGTTCGATTCCCTGGTAACCACATAACAATACTGGGTGTGGAGACCCTCACCCAGCAGCAACCAGTACCACATACCACAGTGCCGGGCGTGGTGGCTCACGCCTGTAATCCCAGCACTTGGGAGGCAGAGGCAGGAGGATTGTGATGTGAGTTTGAGGCTGAGCTCAGGGCCAGCCTGAACCACAAAGCGAGACCCTGTCTCCAAAAACCTAAAAAAAAAAAAAAAAAAAAGAAATGGTCAGAGTGGCCCAGATGTCTCTGTCTCTGGACAGATACGGGCAGCTGTACGTCCTCTTCCTGCGGCACCATTCCCGGACCTCCAACAGCACCGGCGCGGAGGTGGTCTTGTATCATCTGCCACGGTACGGTTCGTGCTCCCTTGTCTCCCTTGGCTTGTGAAATAGGAGCCAGGCCTCTGGGTCAGTGTCTGACCTTTCTCTCCTCAGAGAGGGCGCCTGTAAGAAGATGCACATTCTGAAGTTAAATCGGACGGGAAAGTTTGCCCTGAATGTGGTGGACAACCTGGTCGTCGTCCATCATCAGGATACGGAGGTCTGAGTTGGGTGTGGGACTCTGGTCTGGGGTTATACAAGTCGGGCTTGTGTTGAAGCACTGTGGGTTTTGGGCCTTTGTTGATGCCGTAGTTCAGGGAGGATTTACTTCCTCTCGGGTCACACAGGCAGGACACAGGAGGGTACCTCGCTGCCCACCAGACACCCCATTCCCATGCGCTTCATCCCTCTCCAGATAACTAGTATCACAAAGTTAAGGATTCAGAATAGGGGAGGAGAAAAGACAGGGAGGAGTTTTTAAGGAAGAGAGAGAAAAGAAAAGTACTGTGGAAGTCAGCAAACTTTGTGTTCAGTGAACAGGATTAGACAGTTCTCTCTTTTGGCGTACAGGGGATTGAACCAGTGCCGGTTTGCGCTGCCACTGAGCTGCATTCCCACTCTTTCTCATTTTGAGGCAGTCTCACTAAGATGTCCAGGCTGGCCTTGAACTTGTGGGTCTCCTGCCTCAGCCTGGAATTGCAGGCCTGACTTCTGCCCAGTAGCTGGAATTGCAGGCATGTGCCACTGTGCGCAGCTTAGAGAGTACTCCTTATGCTCCAGGTTTTGGTCTTTCTGGTAGAAATGGATTTGGTATTTTAATTGGTATAAAAAAGTGATTCCTTGACAGGTAATGAACTTTTCAGGAAATAACGTAAGATTTGAGCCCTGGAACAATTATCTAGCCAGCAGGCTAGCATTCCCTGAAGAACAGTGTTGCACAAGTCTGTGACCTCTGCGCTTCCTGTGTAGGCACAGGTGATGGCCTGAGGATCACGTCCAAACCGGTCCTGCTTGTTTGGGGATGTTAGCTGGGCCTGTGGTGTAGACGGACCTCTTCCCCGGGCCTCCCGGAGGGGGGGTGTCCCATGTCTGACTAATGGAGGTGTTGCAAGTTCAAACAGGAAGACCAGGACATTCTTGTGTGAAGAACTGTGGCCTGAGTGGCAGTTTTCTCCACAAATGAGAGCCTGACCTGGGGTGGGGAGATGCAGTGTCGCGCCTTCTCTCTGCCTACAGACATCTGTGATATTTGACATCAAGTTGCGGGGCGAGTTCGATGGCTCTGTCACCTACCATCACCCGGTGCTCCCGGCACGCTCCATTCAGCCCTATCAGATCCCCGTGGCTGGTGAGTGTGATGCTGGGCGGCGGGCGCCTCATTGTACTCCTGCTGCGAGCTTTGCCTTTCTTCTTTTTGTGGTACTAGAGATTGAACCCACACCTTTGCACTGAGCTATGCTTCCATCTCTTTTTCTTTTTCTTTTTTTTTTTTTTTTAGGTTTTTGGAGACAGGGTCTCGCTTTGTGGTTCAGGCTGGCCCTGAGCTCAGCCTCAAACTCACATCACAATCCTCCTGCCTCTGCCTCCCGAGTGCTGGGGTTACAGGCGTGAGCCACCACGCCCGGCACTGTGGTATGTGGTACTGGTTGCTGCTGGGTGTGGGTCTCCACGCCCAGTATTGTTATGTGGTTACCGGGGAATCAAACCCGGGTCCTTGCGCTTGCGAGACAGGCGCCGGAACCACTGAGCTAACTCCCCGGCCCTTCCATCTCTTTTTCTTTTGAGATATAGTCTTGTTAAGTTGTCCAGGCTGGGCCTGAACTTTCCGTCTTCCTGCCTCAACCTCTCTGGGTTCCGGATTACAAGTGCTACTCCTGCTGTGGTCTTTGGGAGTTATGTTTCCACAGGGAGGAGGAATATAAGAATTCCCAGATCTGTTTGATCTGGGGCTGTTTTTCTCTTGGGCATTGTTGGGGTGGAACCCAGGGCTGCAGGCATGGTAGTCAGGCTCTGTGACACTGAACCGCGCCCCAGACAGTTTCTGTTTTTCAAAACATGTGACTCCTGCTGATTATGTCAGCTAACATTGTGTTGTCACAGACGTCTCAGAAATGATGCCTCTTTTGATTAAAAACAGCAAGCGTCTCCTGAGTTTAGCACACAGACTGATTGCAGTGAGGCGGGGAGTTTGCGTGCCGACCGGCCCAGACTGTGCTCTGCGTGCCTGAGCTGAGGTTCGGCTCGTGATGGCTGTTAATAAACAGCACATTCTCTGGTGCCTGGTGGCCACAGAAGAGCTCGTGGCCGTGGCTCTTGGGGTTACTCCCGGCCCTCCTCCTCTTCCTCTCTCGAGAGGGACGGAGGTCAGGATTTCAGAAAAGGGGAAACCAACTATTGGGTTCTTTCTCTGTTCCCAATTTAAATCCATTTCAAGAGAGAGCTCAAACAGTGTTCTGGTCTGTTTCAAAGAAGAAGAGTACCAGCTAACTGGGTGGTAGTCAGTTTAGCCCATGGTCTGACGGCTCCCATGGGCTCACACTTGGAATGTGGGCTGCCCTGCTTCGTCCCGAGGTCTCCTTGTCCAGGGAAGAGTGAGAACCGGGCCCCGCCAGGGTTCAGGGGGAGCCCTCCCTCCGCCCTGCCAGACCCACTGGGAGTGTTCTCGATTTCCGGTGCAGTTGGAAAGGAGGAACTGGCTCTTACCTTCTGTGTTCTTCCTGGGGTGACAATGTCAGCCCAGGAAGACTAGGTGGAGCGAAAGAGGTGTTTGTGCCTGCTGCTCACTGTGTGAAGGTAACTGCTGACGCTGAAGGTAGCTTGCACACAGTGCAAGCTTCACTGTGTGAAGAAGCGCCATCAGTGTTTAGCACGTTCACTCGGATCTCGTGGTGAAGGGGCAGTTCAGAAGCAGTTGGTTCCTCCCAGGCACCTCGATGAAAAGGGTAGTTGGGGGCCAGTTGGCTTGACCTGGTAAAGCAGGTCCAGGCATGGTCACAGTGGCAGCCTGCTAGCCCGTGTGCTGGTCCATACCTCTGACCCCAGCACTCTGGAAGGCTGGGGCAGGACAGTCACAAGGAGCTTTAAACACTGGGGTGGGACTTACCAGGGGACACGTGAACGTGCTCATTCACACCTGTGGTTCAGGTCCAGTGTCTGTGTGTCTGTCTGTGTCGCATGTTGTTGATGAGGCGTCCAGCCAGGCCCTGCGCTGGGTTTGGGGACAGTGTGTTCTGGAGAACCCCCTTCCGCACTGGGTCTGGCTGCACCTGGTCACTGGAACAGAGGGGACCCTGCTGAGCTTGAGGGACAGGTGCGTGGCACATGGGCAGTTTAACTGGTTGTCATGGGGCCCTGGCACGAGGGTCTGCTTGGCCTACCTTGTGTGGTGATCCAGCTAGTTCTTAGGTAGTTAAACCACAAGCCGCTCTTAGGTGCAGTGTTCTCCAACTATAGAGATGATCCCTGAAAGTATAGCCTTATGTGTGCAGTGTTCTGCGTGCATCTGGGTGTATCTCCAGTCTGCCCCAGGTCGATGTGACGGCAGTCTTTGGTTCTCTGTGACCTGCCTTCCCTCCCGGAGACATTGTCATGGTCATCCCCCATGTGTCACTAGGGGGCAGCACCGCTGGTGCGGTCTGTCTTGCACCGCGCAGGTGCACTATATTGACAGGGGCATTCAGAAGCAAGCCTACCGCGTCTTCAGTGTACCTGGTGTCAGCGGCCTTTCTAGCCCCGGGGTCACACTCGTTTCTTACCTGCAGGTCCTGCAGCGGTAACCAGCCAGTCTCCTGTCCCCTGTAAACTCTGTATCCTTTACAAAAGTGGTGGCACAGTGTGCAAGGGAAAGCGGCCGCCCCCGTCCACACCCTGGCCCAGGCGCCCTGACTTGGGGCTGAGCCCCTGACTCGTGGCCGAGCCTCCCGGGCTCCTGCGGTGCTCTGTTTTCACGTCTTCCCCGCGTAGCATTTCCTATAGCCCGTAGATTCTTCGTCATGGATTGTCTTCCAGCCAGACATCATCATCAGTGCAAGCCAAGGTAGGTCCAAGGATGTGCCTAGCTGGCGAGTGCTTGCTGGTGTGAGAGGTTTGGGTGTGTCACTGAGGTGCACTCTTCCTCCGGTCAGGAGATGGCACTGCTTCCCGTCCCCTCTGCCTCTCTGTCCTGTGAGTTCCTTTTATCAGGAGTCCAGAGCACCATTTCCACTTAGAGCAGCAGCTCACTCCCGCCCTGCCAGTCTGATAACCAGCCCAGTGGGCAGAAAATGTGGCTGCGGGAAGGGTCTTAGCCACACTTGCACCCGGTCCCACCGGTGCAGTCCCTTGTCCAGCAGCTCTCCTGGTTTGTACCATATTGTTAAAGCTGCTGCTTCTTAAATCCAGGTTACCTCTGGAACCTGCAGGTGAAACTTCAGCCCATAGTAAATCTCCTGCCGGATAAAGGAAGACTGATGGACTTTCTGGTCCAGAGGAAGGAGTGCAAGATGGTCATCCTGTCTGTCTGTTCGCAGAGTAAGTCAATGCCCCTTCCCTGAGCTGCTGACCCGCTGCATTGGGAGGTGGCCGTTCATTTAGGCCTGTCTGCGACACCAGCCTTGCACTGTGTTGAAGGGTAGGTTATTTCTTCACTGGGAAAGGGTGTGAATTACAAACACAGATTGTAGAAAAGACCAGATGAAAGGCAACGTCAGGGGACACACGAGGGGCCACCGTTGCTGCTTTATGCATGATCATAGCCAAAAGGCCAAGAAGCAGTCAACTTTGCTGGCTTTAAGACAGACATCTTTCAGAGTCCAGGACACTGGCTGCGATGTTGCTTCTTTAAGAATGTTACACTGAGCCAGGTGGGGTGGTGCGTACCTGTACCCAGCTTCTCAGGAGGCTGAAACCCACGAACTCAGAAACAAAACTGAGTCTTGTGCTGATACCGCCATAGCTATTTTCCCTCATCACCAGAAGGGCTGTGGTTTGCAGGAGTCCTGCCTCTAAAGCGCAGCACTTTTCAGGGAGTGTTTGCATGGTAAACCTGTAAGATTACGTATCCGCAACGCGCCGCGCTCTCTCGGATTCTGTGGTGGTTTCATCTGCGTGACACTGTGTCCCTCCAGTGCTGAGTGCGTCCGACAGAGCCACACTGCCTGTGATAGCCACTGTGTTTGATAAACTCAACCACGAGTACAAGAAGTACCTGGACGCCGAGCAGAGTTACACCATGGTGAGTAAGCGAGGTCGCCCTGCACGACCTTGGTTTCCTGAGTAATAGCATGCAGGCTACGGCAGAGTCACAGAGGTGGAGGCTGGCAGCGGACAGAGCAGCCATAGGACATCACTTTTGCTTCAACTGTTAGATCCCAGCTGCCTGTTAACACAGAAAACCAGCCTTGGACGCACATAGTTCTCTGCCCAAGCCGGCGCCTGGCAGAGCAGGAGAGTGACTTGGGTCACTTGCTACTCCTTCTCTCTTTCCCCTGAGGTTGTCCTAACTTCTCCTAGCGTGGTTAGGGTGCAGCATCAGCCTCCTCTTGTCAAGGAGGCATCAAGTGTTTGAAGTGGGCTGGAAAGAAGGAATGGTAACAGGCACGAGGGCACTGGGACGGCGATTTTCTGAGGTGCAGAAGTAGAGCGCTTAGGCCAGATGGGATCAGTTGTTCCTGATAGCGGAAGTGGCTTGCAACAGTAACTCAGGACTCAGTCCCAGAGAAGGCTCGGGAAGGAGGCTGTGCAGCCCAGATGTGTCCCTGTCTGTCAGCCATTGGGGTGGCGAAGCCCTGCTGGACCCCTCCCCACTCCACTCTTGGAGTCCTGGGCAGTGGGAGCCAGGAGGTTGGACCCCAGGAGGGAGTTTCTGGGCTCTCCTCACTGTGGCTATCAGGCATCATGGACCCACACACTGCAGCCCAGGCAGCCCTGGAACTGTGGGATGTGGGCTGTCTGGCTGTGTCCTTCGCCACAACAGCATCTATGTGGGTCTGTGCTGCTCTGAGGTGTCACAGCCCTCGTGACCGATGGTCCGCTCAGTCACATTTGGGAAGCTGGTCACCACTGAGGAGCCCTGTCATCTGGGTGGAGCTCAGTGGTAGAGCACTCGTCTCACATGCGCGAGGCCCTGGCTTCTGTCCCCATTGCTACAGATAAAGGACAAAATGCCAGCACAGACTCAATGCAAGAACCGTTCATTTATTGTCAATCACTTTCCTAAAATGCAACCAGCCATTTCATTTTTATTAACAAACGTTGCATAGTCCAGGAATAAGAAAATACGGAGGTTAGAAATTTTCAGAGGTTAAAATAAAAATTGAAAACTCATAGCTTGACCTACTTCTACCTACAAGAATCTTTAAGTATTTTCAAAATGACCAACTGTGACCTGAACTCCCAGCCAGCACCACAGAACAGTTTCATGTCCGTAGTGATGGAGAGGCCTTCAGCTTGTGCCCAAGGCTCACGCCTGGCGTCCAGCCTTCGGACTGACTGTGATCAGCACCTTTCTCTGGAAGGCCACGGCTCAGGCGTGTGGTGTATCACGTATCGTTTCAGGCGGTGGAAGCGGGGCAGAGCCGCAGCAACCCACCCCTCAGGAGGCCTGCGCGGACGCAGGCTGTGGTGGACCAATCCGACGTTTACACCCACGTGCTGTCGCCCTTCACAGAAAACAAGGTGCGCATGGTCACAGCTCTCCTGACGGTGTCCTCCGAGGGGAGTGGCGGGTGGGGGCAGCCTGGCTCCTGGTGCGGATTCGCATGCAGAGCCAGTAAAACAGAGCGAACGGGCCACTGTCAACAGGAACCAGGTGGGCTGCTTGGGAGGGGCCGAGCTCCGTCCACAGCTCTGCCCTTTACGAAGCCTCCTCCCTCCGCAGGAGATGCCGCATAAGTTCGTGATAGCCGTGCTGATGGAGTACATCCGCTCCCTGAACCAGTTTCAGATCGCAGTGCAGGTACCGTGCAGCTGCCGTGTTTCGCCCTGAGTCGGTTACAGAGAAGCACTGTCCGTCTTCAGAGAAGATGATGCTTAAGTGCTAGATGGGTCTGTGCACCTGACAGAAGTCTGAGGGACTGTCCTGACATTCTCATGCCATTTTCAGTCACAACGAGAAGTGGAAGGCGAAGACGGGTTGAAGCCAGTTGGTGTCAGGATGACACACACACCTGCCTCTGGGAGTTAGGGTGCCCAGTCGATGCGGCTGGCTGACAGGGATGTGACCTGTGTCCTTCCGTTCCCAGCATTACCTACATGAGCTGGTGATCAAGACGCTGGTCCAGCACAACCTCTTCTACATGCTGCACCAGTTCCTGCAGTACCATGTGCTCAGCGACTCCAAGCCTCTGGTGGGTGGCACCGGCTTCACTGTTGTGATGGAGAATTTGCAGTGTTGCCCTTCTAACTTGAAGCTGTCTTTCAGGCTTGCCTGCTGCTATCCCTAGAGAGTTTCTACCCTCCCGCCCACCAGCTGTCTCTGGATATGCTGAAGGTAACACGGCCTCTCAGTGTCCTGACACATGGCTGTCAGTCCCTGTTGCTGGCCTGACCCACATGTCTCTCTCCTTATTTGCAGCGGCTCTCAACTGCCAATGATGAGATAGTGGAAGTCCTTCTGTCCAAACACCAAGTGTTAGCTGCCTTGAGGTTCATCCGGGGCATTGGTGGTCATGACAATATTTCTGCCCGAAAGTTTTTAGATGCTGCAAAGCAGACTGAAGACAACATGCTTTTCTATACTATATTCCGATTTTTTGAACAGCGAAACCAGCGTTTGCGAGGGAACCCCAATTTCACACCAGGTGAGTGCAGTTGCATTTCAAAGATGTGAGGTTCCCACAAACTAGAAGAGTAGCAGGAACCCCGTCGAGTGTGCAGCATGTAAGGAAGGACGACTCCTGCATTTACCTTTTTCATAAATGTTCCTGCCGCCCGCCTGGTCCTCAGCCATGCTCTAGTTGGGCAGACGTTGCTGTGCAGCAAGGCAGTCTGGACACAGCCATGGCTGGCAGCATAGCTTATCTTAGAAGCGTTGGGAACAAACTAGATTGTGGCTATGGGTTCTAAATGGCTAGGATTAATTAAACTTATGCTCAGTTTTGGGTACAAGACCCTGGCTAGTCAGTCTCATCTCCAGATAATGTTAAAATCTAAGATAAGGTTTGCTTTACACTGGGGAACAGCAATCTTCAGACTCTTGGGTTGGACTCTTCAGGTCTGCTAGTGTAGTGCTGAGGGTAGTTAGTGACTACAGTGGCAGCGGGGCAGGCGTTGTGAAGGTACCAGTTTGCAACAAAGGGCAACCCTTAGGGAAACAAGGTATTTTATTAAAGAAAAACAAGTCAAAACCCAATGTAAAATCTATGAGCTGTTTCTCTTGCTTTCCCTTCATTGGTGACCAAATCTGTTTTCCATTACAGGAGAACACTGTGAGGAACATGTTGCTTTTTTTAAACAGGTTTTTGGAGATCAAGCTCTAATGAGGCCTACATCATTCTGAAATCAATCGCTAGGTTTTTAAAATATATATATAAAAAATGTGTAAAAAGTTAATTTATTGCATTAATAAAGCTCTTTAAACTACAAAATGTTATAGTAAAGTCTATCTACAACATCCTCAAATGTTACTAAAAACATGGTGTAGAATGTGATGGCTTCTCCTAAACAAAGGAGAGGGCGTGGACTGGCCTTTCGGAGTCGCGGGCAGACCGCACCCCGCCATCCCAAGCACTCGCCCTCTCGCCTGCAGTGATGAGGCTGGTGCAAAGCAGTGTCCCACAGTCACCTTCCCAACTCATTAATACTGCTTCACAAGTCAGAGATGCGTTCCTGAGAGTTCACGCTTGGGCTGGGGCTGCTGTGAGCAAACGGCCTGCTCTTGGGAGGGGCGGGGTGGCTTCAGCCCAGCTGGCCAGACATGTAACTAGCTGCTGCTCCACAGCTGCCCTGACACAGTTCGGTCAGCAAGCCCCGCCGAGGGCTAGAAATTCAGGAGTCGATCTCGCTCTGTGCCTCTGTATCGCTCTCTAGTGGCTCGAATTTTAGCTTTATTTACTGATGGCCCTGGAAGAGAAACAGTATTTCTTCAAGAGAAAAGAAACTATTTTATATTGAATGATAGTAGCAGTTCTCATCTTCCAGAAACTGAAAAGAGCCCTTCATTTGCTCTGTTTCAGTGTTTCATGTTAGTTACAAAGCGGCAGGCAAAGTTAATACTGCCCTCCTTCCAACCAGGGGCCCTTCCCCTTCATGAAAGGCGGAGCAGACACAGAGGTAGAATGACTATAAGCGCCATTTCCAGATGAAATGGTTTGGAGAGTCATGAACTCTTGCATAGGACTTGTTAATCTCTTAGTTGTTGTTCTATTATTAGATGAGTATAGTACAAGCACTACCATGAAAGGCTACTTTAAGATTCAGTTACTCTTAGTAATATGCTTTACCATATGCGACTGTGACAGACAAGAACTCTTACCTATGTAACTGAGGAGGACAGGGAGAAATACAAGTCCATGAGTGGCTCCCAGTAAGACCATAGCTAAATACATCCTGAAGTAAAATATCTGGAAAATTTGAGATTTGGCAAAAGCCAGCACCACAATTCCTCCAAATTTTGTAAGTGTGATTCCACTGAAAACCTAGAACAAAAGAACGGGATGTGATTAAAAATTGTTTTTAATTATAGGAATCTCATACAAGATTCCTTAGTTCAAGGTCTACAGTAATATGGGACCGCTCTGTTACTGACAAGTTAAGCTGTACCCAAAACTGTTCAATGAGCCTGAAAGGAAGAGTATTTTAAGGGTAATGCTGTGAAGACGACATCTTTTCTGCCTAAACCAAAACAGGTTTAAAACCCTGTTTAAACCTGCTATATTTTCATGGGAACTGTTAAGTAGCGCAGCCAGGAACAGGTGGAGAGGACTAACGCTGACAGCTCAGGCTGTGCCCTAGGCTCGCCCCAGTCTACCTCCTTGGTTCCTGCAGGTCACAAACTCGTGCAGCCTGGGGGATATGGTGAACTGAACGAAAGCCTGTTACCAGGTACTCTGGTTCTGCTCTACCCACTGAATTTTATTCTCCAGCATTGGGTGGGCTCCTCGGTTCACCCCAGAGCTACTCACAGAGCTGCCCATGTGGGCCAGCGCCTCCTCTGCACGGTCCACGCGGCTCCGCCTGCAGCTCACTGTGAACGCTCTGGTGATGTGGCTGCAGAACTCCACAGAAATGCCACAGCTCTGGAACAAAGTGCTGCTGTGAGAGGACGTCTCTGTCCCAGGGGAGGATCATGGAGCCCCCCCACTGCACTGCCCCATTGGCCCCGATGGTGGCAGCAACTTCGGAACCCCAGGCCCTGGTTCATCTCATTTTCTGGGCACATCTGCTCTGTGTAGGGGAATCTACCAAAATGCACCGGGTTCTCCACCCTGCAGAACCAGCATCATCCTCCCCTGGGGCTTGGCCTCTGCCCAGCTAGGGTGTCGCTGCTCTGCCTCCTGCCATCGTCTTCTCAGATGTGCACGTCCTCACCTGGCAGTGCACAGTAGGCCCCAAGCGAGGGAGAGGGCAGTTTTCTAAGTAAAATGTGACCCTCTTGCTGTCACTGGGCTATGTGCTTTTGTAGTCCCTTCACAATAGTGAGGCAGACTCCCCAAGCAAGACCATGAAATCACATTTCCACTATGATACACACCATGAACAAGGACACAAGTAAGAGATTAGAGAAAAAGATAAGTCCAAGGAGAAAAGTTCGTGCTTCTGCCCCCAGGTGTGCCCTCTGTACCCTCCACACCTCTTGACTCCAAATGCTCATCTCAGCCAGGCATGATGGTGCACACCTGTCATCCCAGCACTCTGGAGGCTGAGGCAGGACTCCTCCTCAAGTTCAAGGCCAGCCTGGGCTACATAGTGAATTCAAGGTCAGCCTGAGCTACACAGCAAGACCCTGTCTTAAGGAAATAAAATGTGCAAATGCCCCTCTCACCTGGGCACCAGAAACAAGAGCCAGACTTGCTGTTTCCCCACCCGAGGCTTTCTGGGGGATCTAAATACGGCTCATGTGACATGGCCCGGGACACAGGGCAGCCAGGCTCACCATCACCAGGTTGACCAGAGAAACTGCGTTCAGACTGATGCCCCACAGCCACATGACGCCAAGCATGTTGAGCAGGATCATGGCGATGGTGGCGCACATGATGATGGCTGACCACAGCTCACAGCCCAGGACCACCATGGTCACCAGAAATACGGATCCCAGGGACACGCCGAGGCTGAAGATGGTGTCATTGATGATGGTCAGGTACTGCTCGTAGAAGACGTAGAACACGCTGGGGAGGAGGGAAGGACTGTGAGAGCTCTTGGCCACCACTCCTGCAAAGCTGTGGCCCTGCCTGGAGGCGCCCCGAGAGCTGCGTGTGCGCCGCTGACACCGAGGAAGGGGGAACCGCAACGCAGGACGCACATTTCCTAGACAGTTTTTGTTTGTAAGCCCGACCTGTGCACGCGGATGTTTAGTGTCCCACAGTGTGCTGACAAGAAAAAGGTCCAGATCTGATGGGGAACTGCTCTGACCATTTCCCCGAGTTAGCCAGCCCTTCTAAGAATTAGGACACACTCCCATATCTCTTGCACAGAAAATCAGGCTGCCCAAGTAATTAGCAGACAGGGGTGCCTGTTCGTTGCCAGTCAAGAGTTCTGCCTGGCACGGCACCCCTGGGGAACCTTGCTCTAAACCTCCTGTGCCAGCTCTTCAGGCAGGATGCAGCACAAGCGCGTTGTGGGTCCGCAGCAGCCCCCTCGGCAGGGGCCGGCATCCCGTGGTGGCTCGGGAGGGAGGCCCGGGGGAGTGCCCACCCCAATACCTGTACGGGAACACGCGGTAGTTGCTGCCTTTGGCACTCATGGTTTTGGTGATGTTGCTGGCCACAAGCCGGGCTTTTCTTAGGGCATCGATGTAGTCCGCGGAGGTCTGCAGCATGGTGTGGTAGGTCATGAAATAGGTGGCACCGATGCTGGTGCCATTGCCTAGCAGGTTCACTGCTGAGCTGTAGGCAGCATGTCCCCTGAGGAAGAAGCTGGTGGCTAGGTGCTGTCCCGAGCTTGCTCAGCTTAGGTGCAGCTGTGCAGTATGGGGACGGAGCCCTGGTAAGGGCTCATGGCAGGCCTCACCCTGTCTCACCCAGATCGGCTTGTGGTGTCTGGTTTTGTTTATAATCAAACATGATCTCATGCGGGGTTGACTAGTGCTGATCCTAACAGCAGGCAAGAAAGGGTGAGGGTTGGGGCTTTAGCCGAGGCCTGTGCCCACTGGCCATTTGACCCTGCGCATGATCTTGCCACAGCCCTGCACCCCACACCCTTGCCCCCCTGGCTGTATACTGCCACATGGAGGAAGGCTGGGGGGGCCTGGCCTGGGTTTGTGCCCTGGGTTTCCCAAGACAGTGGCCACCACCTTCATACAGCTGCGCTCCCTTCCACTTGTTTTATGCAGACCATAAGCATGCACTTGGCCAGCAAATATAGTTTCTATCGTTAAGGCTTTTCTTCCAACAGGAAGGTCTCAAAGTAGATACAGCACACACAGCTGACTGAGCTGTCATAGCACATAAAGCCACTGTAGACTCTTATCAGAAACAAGTGCAGCCAGAATTTACCACACACACACACGCATGCTCGCTTCCACCTGCAAAAGCTCCCTAATTCACCCAAGACCTCTAGTCAGCCTCACTGTTCCTAGACCACGCATCCTGCTTCCAGGGCCAATAGGCTGCCAGGGGACTGAGACGCCCTGGGAGCGCATGGGCCGGGCTGGCAAGGGCCTGGGGGGTACACAGAATCTGCCTGCTGGGTGTTCCCTCGTACCCTGCAATACCTGCATGTCCATCCTGTCCCCTGTCCTCTCACAACAGGCACAGAACCCGAACCCGTTCAGACACACAAGGCAGGACCCGAAAATAGCTCCAAGAAAGCCCAGGCTGCTGGGCGTGGTGCCGCACGCCCACAACTCCAGGGCCCTGGTAGGCTGATGAAGGAAGATCACAAGGCCAGCCCAGGCCAGGTGATGTGGTGAGCCTTTCCTGAAGTAAAAAATTAAGATAAGAGAGGCCAGTATTTAGCTAGTGGTTCCACACTTCCCTTGCAAGTCCAAGGGCTGGGGTTCATCTTGGGTAATGACATACAACAATGCCAGGCGTGGGGACTCACGCCCACCAGCAAAAAGAACCACATACCACAGTGCTGGGCCAGCACTCGGGAAGCAGAGGCAGGAGGATTGCTGTGAGTTCGCGGCTGAGCTCAGAGTCAGCCTGAACTACAAAAGCAAGACCCTGTCTCAAAAAAAAAAAAAAAAAAAAAAAAAATTTAAAGGTAGGGATGGAGCTTAGTGCGAAGGTGCAGGGATGGGGAGGGGTGCACTGAGCTAGGATGAATTCCACAAAAATGAAGAGGTTTCTTAGAAGGTGTCTTAAGTTCCTCCACTTGGACAGCCAGCTGGGGATGGAGTGTGCGTGTGCGTGTGTGTGTGCGTGTGCGTGTGCGCGTGCGCATGCGCGTTCAGAAGAGGCTCTTCCCCCAGTCAGCTCTTGGTTTTCTGCTGTGAAGGTCAGCTGAGCGCTTGCTTATCTGGCTGGCGCAGTGACACTCACCCTTTGCCACACTTGGGGTTGGGGTTATCGGAAAGGAACATGGGCAGGAATCTCATGAAGTCTCCACCCTGAGGCCTCTGCTTGCCCTCCGGAGTCAGAGGCCTGCAGCGCACACAGGCAGGATCCACCACTGGCACAAAGAGAACGTGAGGTCAGTGGTTAGGTGTGTGCGCTTCCAGATGTTTTAAGAGAAGTTTAAAAAATGAGAGAGATTATCTTCCTGAATTCTCTTTATCTAAAACCTTCAGCATCGTTTGATTTTCATAGTTAATAAATTTAGCACATAAAAATGGTTTCACTGGAGGCAGACCACACATCTCCTTCTCTGAAGTCGGCTTTCTACTTCGATGACCTCAACTACTAATAGGAGACACACCACGGCTTGGATGCTTTTGTTAAGAAGATTTTAGGACAAGCTCGACACTCTTACAAAACTGTAGGACAGCGTAGCACACAGGAAACATCTAAACCAGATAGCATGCCAGGAGGCATCGATGGCAGGAGGGGAGGAGACTCCCTACCTGAGGAGCAGCCAGTCCCGATGGGACCTTGACTCACCTGCAGCCCTACAGCTACTGGCAGGAATGTGACAGAGAGAGGGAACTTAACAAAGACGACAGAGCCCAGCCTTGACACACAGACAGGCATCCACTGAGGCTACACGCAAATCATTTTGAAGTGATACTGCTGAAATTCTTCAGAAAAAGCAAAGATCTGGAAAGGAGCGGAAGTACCTGAAGCGTTGCAGAACTGGTCAGTGACGTTGTAGACTCTACAGCAGGAGGACTGTGGCTTCACCCAGTCAAAGTAATCGTCAATCCAGGAAGAGGGGGCAAAGCCGATCCGGGTGCTAGAGAGCAGCAAAGGAAAAGGAAACTTTCTTCACCAAGCTTTAACAATTTCCCTTGAAACTTAACTTCCCTTTCTACACTTCGTTCTGCTACCAAAGGAAAACTACATTACCACTCAGTGTAAAAAGCCTTCATATTATCTGATAGTAAATTAGTCCCTTTAAAGATTTTTGCTCAGGTAGCTGGGTGTGGAAGCTCAAATCTGTAATCCCATCACTCCGGAGGCAGAGGCAGGAGGATTGCTGTGAGTTTGGGGCTTGCCTGGGCTACATAGTGAGCTCAGGGTCAGCCTGAACTGCAAAGCAAGACCCTATCTCAAAAAAAAAAAAAAAAAAAAGGATTGTGCTCAGGTAAAGCTAGATTTAAAGTATATATTTTGAATAAAAGTTTTTCCAAGAAAGTTCATTTTTAAGCAAGAGATTTCAGGCCTGGGGGACTGACGGCGACAGGAGGAGCAGGGTGTGGGGTACTGACTAGTTGTCCAGTTGGGCCGCATTGAAAATCTGCTGCACCAGCGAGTCGCCGTCACAGCCCATGCCGCCGCAAACCATGTTCTGCCCATGCAGGGAGGTATAGTCGTGCCCATCTTCCAGGACAAAGTACACAGGCGGCCCTGCGTGCAGGTACCGACCGAGGGACTTCAGATAGTCTGTGACGTAGGAGTCCTGAGGAGAGAGCAGAGAACAGGAGTGTGACAGGTGATGTGACAGTCACTGAATGACATGAAGACGGGGAAGCGGGAGGCTCAGGTGCCTCCTGTGCGGCTTTATGATCCTCTTCTGGGGCCCCAGGGTGCTCCTGGTTGTCCCCACCAAGGGCACCTCCCAAGGTAAACTCCCAGGACCGGTGGCTCCCACCTGCAGCTGTGCTCACAGGGCGGTCTCAGAGCTCAGAGTGCCAAGGCAGGCCACCCTGCAGGCACCAGGGCAGCTCTGTCGCTGGAGAAACTCCCCATGTGCCTGCAGCGCCACACTCACATGCACGCTTTGATAACTACTCATCCTGGCCGAACAAGTTAAATTAAGAAAGCTAGCCTCTTACGTCTGGCATTGACAGAGACTGATCCAATCCAATTTCTACTTTGTTCAGGACTGCGATGCTGAACGAGAGAACACCCACAAAGACGGCTATCTGGAAATAAATAGCAACACAAACAGACTGTTTAGCATGATAGTGAGTTTAAGAATAGTCACAGTGTTAAATACACAAAAAGCAAGACTCTTCCTCCACTGTTTTTGCAGTGCAGGGGGACTGAACCCAGAACCCTGGGCAAGCGCTACACCACTGAGCTTGCCTCTTGGTCCCTCAAAAATGAAAAACAAGTTTAAGTAATGTGGCACCACAAGAGAGTAGGGCAGTGGTTGAGATCATAGTAGCCAAAGTCAGGGTCCTCTGATTTTTTTTTGTATGCGGTTCCAGGGATGGAACTCAGGACCTTGTGCTTGCCAGGCAGGCGGTGGCACCACTGAGCTACATCCCGGCCCCGCTGAGTTCCTCGATTCAAATCAGCATGGCCACTTAGGAGCTGAGTCATGTTGGGTGAGTTGTTTGCTCTCAATTTCCTCATCAGTAGACTGCAAAAAATAGGAGACGTGCTGCATCAGCTCCTCGTGTGGACTAAATGGGAAACCCCGGGGTAACTCCAAGTGCAGCAGAGCATCCAGCTGACAGTGGGTGTGAAATGATCCTTTCCTGTGTTGTAAGCTAATTTATATTTTTTAGTAGAGCCAGGCTAAGTGCACTGCTGGCTCTGTGTGGCCCTGCGCAGCTGGGGAGCAGCGAAGAGGGCTGCACAGGGAGACCTGGGCGGTGAGGGACACGTCTGCGTCCTGACTGTGGAGGATGTGGTGGGAATCTACTGTGAGGAGGTTGTGGAACTATATCCGACAGCAAATTCCCGGCCCTGGGAATGAGACGGAGCCAATACGGGCAAGGCCTTGTGTTCAGCCCCCCACACCAAAGCAAAGGCCACCCCTCAACTCAGCTGTGCTTCTGTACTGCTGTGTGAGATGTACCACAGCCTGAGCCCTGTGTCCTACCTGTAGTTTAGAAGGATTTCAAAATAAAAATTCAGAAACTCTCATACTGACTGCCAAGGTCTTGTTAAAGACGAACTGTACTATGGGCACATAATCTGCTTCCACATCTCTGGCACACAAATGAACAGCTGCCAGAATCTCTTTCCCAGCTGGGACACATCTGGGGAAGGAGAGAAAAGCCCAGTTCGGTTCATACCACAAGTGGCCGCATCCAGTCTTTCAGCAGGAGTGGGGAATAGGAGTTCTTGAAGAAGCGGAACAGACAACCTTCGGAGGCCTGCACGCTGCCCCCGTCATCAGCTCCACGGACACAGCAGACGATGTCCAGCCGGTTTTTCTAAAGGAACAGAGGTCAGAGGTTACAGAAAACACCATCTGGATGCTCTGCAGACAGACTAGACTCCTATTCAATAGGCTGCGACCTATTTAACAACTTACCTCTTGACGCTTAATGTCCATGCCCAAGAGACTCACGAAACAGGTAATCTGGAGGAGGAAGTCGATGAAGACTGCCATCCCCGCGAACAGCGAGAAGCTGTGCACGGCTGGCATCATGGACAGTCCTCCTGCAGGAAGACGGAGCGGCGTCACGCCGCAGGGCCCACGGATGCCGTGAGCCCCACGTCCTCAGGACACAGACACAGGAGTCCGAGCAGGCCCAACCTCCAGAGAGTCTGCTGCTGCTCCCGCAGGGCTGTCACAGCAGAGTGAGGACAGAACACAGTCTGGGGAACCAGTCCCCGTGGAGTAGCTTCCCGCGCCCAAACTCGCCCTCCTAACCAGACATGGCTCAACTCAATGCTGTGTGCTCACCAGGCTTGCCTGCCTCTCTGCACACAGACGAGGACCACATGCCATTTCTTACTGCTGTTCAGTCAACACTCTTGTCTCCTCCCAGTTTATTTACAATCACACGAGGAGGTTCCCAATCAAACTGCAAACTCAGCCCATGGGCACACGGCGTACCCTGCCTGCTCCAACTACAGTGATCCATTTTAGGACCAAAAAATATTTCTAAATGACTCATCAGTATGTAACAATGAGGAGAATTTGCACAAAAGTCTGAATTCATAGCTTTGAAAGTGACCAGGTCTTTCAGCTGGGGGTTGGCTCCATGCTGTCTACAGGCGATACAAACATGGGCTGCCACAGGCCCTGACCTATACCGCCTCACCAAGGTCACTGCCATCCTGGCAGGGTCTCAGCTGCTGTGGTCATCACACCTGCACTGTGTGATGCAGAAAGGCACAGTGAGGCCCACAGGTTTCAAAAGCGCACTGCTTGTGGGAATGAGACTAAGATATTGACGGTGGGTGGGCGTGTTGAGAGACCAACGCCCATGCTGGCCCTACAGTGGCCCCACAGGCGCTGACCTGGGGCTGTGCAGGGCCTGCACTGGGGACTCTAGCCTGTCTTCTCAGGACAGAGGGACCCCAAACCAGCTTCCACCCAAGGACGAATGGCCTTTCTCTCCTCCACTGCAGAGGCAGGCAGGCAGCCACTGCTCGGTCTACCAGGGATGAACTGTGCTCATTTACGCTGGCTCCTGTACTGAGGTGAGAGGCTCTGCTCTCTGACAAGGCCACTTTCCCAGGGGACCAGCTCCGAACACAAAGCAGAGCCTCCAGCCCTGCCAACGGGAGCCGCCACGCGGTGCTAAGGACTGTGCAGCCCTGCAAGGACGTCACGTGTGTGTGTCAACACCGCTGTAAGAGCCGAAAGTGCTGTGGGCAGAGAGCTCTGGGCCTCTCTTGACCACACTTCAACACTGCTCTGAACTACCATGAGGACGGTGGTCCCTGTAAAATGACAGCCAGGATTTTGCCTTCCAGTTTTCTTGTGATCTGCTCAGTGACAGTTCCCAAGTACTGGACAAAGCCCACGGAGTGCACATTCAGACCCGCAGCTCCCGCCCCGGGCTCAATAGGCCAAAGGACAGGTTTGGTGGAAAGTAAAATTACCTAAGAAAAAGGCTGCAGTCTCGCAGAAGGATGACAGGAACATACTGGGAGCCACTTCTCCTAGAACCCTGCCCAGCTGCAGATCCAGGGTTTCTCCTTGAAGACGTTCATCTCTCTTTAAATAAAAGAAAATTAAAATGCAACACTGAAATTTCTCAGTAATAGTGTCACTCTATTGCTGCCTTGTGCTAATGATTTAAACATAGATTAGCAGTTGATTATCTGCAACACTAAATGACCCTCTCCCCGTCACTGAGACAACCAAAACAACCAAAACCACTTTCTACATCACTGTCCTGTGTTTACCTGTACCTTTTCGTGACACTTTAGAACAAGTCAAGCCGATCATCCCTCCACACTATGCTCAGAGTCACTCTCATCCCGGCTGTCCCCAAGCATGTCAGGCTCAGCCGCTGCATCTATTCTCCTGACCAAAGACAGGGCTGACATTCTCGGTCCCAAAATATCCAGGACAAGTCGAGGTCACCAGTGAGCCACAGGGCAAAGGATGCGAAGCCTCCTCACTATCAGCACCATGACTGAACAGCCGCCTGGAGAGCCCGCACCACACGGACGTGAGCTCCGTGCAGTGGTGGAGTATACCTGGTAGGTCTGCACCAGGATGAAAATGTTGTCCACTCCAACGGCCAGCACCAGGAACGGGATGACTTCAATCACGATGAGGGTCAGTGGTATCCCCATGTAGCTGAAGATGCCCAAGGAGCTGGCCACCGAACTCAGCACAATCAGGATCCCCGCGATGCCGAGGGAGATTTTAGAGTCGATCTGCCGGGCAATCATGGTGGAAATGGCTGGTTAGAGTCCTTTGTGTCCACACTTTTATTTCTTTATGAGACTGTATCTAATCTAGAGCTAAAAGTGCAAGTCCTTGGTTGAAGACAAGACATGAAAAAAATGTCTAAATTCTTTTAGCAATGTATTTTATCAGTTCACATGCTTAAGGTGATGGACTGGACAAATTAGAAAAAAAACTAATGGAAGTGAAAGAAAATTTAGGTGTAACAGAAACCAAAAAATTGGAACAAAAAATAAAACGTGCATGAAACAGAAGGGTGGTACACTGAATTAACTTACAATGTGGACCTGAGTCCATCAAAAGGAATAATGGATTGGAAGCAATTTTGGATATAGTGAAATGAGAGTAAGTACAGGCAAAACACAATGTCGCCCTGTGCACAACACCCTCTCCACATCACACACTCACCAGAAACCTGCAGCAGCCTCTGATGTGACCCAAGGCCAGGGAGATGTACAGAAACATGACGCCATAACTGATCACAATCGTGAAGACATCGCTGTCACTTTCTCGGTTAAGCTCATCTTCAATACTTCGTTCAGCAGTGAAAGAAATGGTCAGATTGGGATTCTTGTAGCTGCTCACAAAGTTGATAAACCTGAAGAGTAAGCAGAGGATCATGTGTTTGGTCAATACATGCACTGTGGGAAAACCACACTCTCCTAACCTTTGCCCTGCATGAGTGTCCTCTCCTCCAGAGTCAGGAATGGGCAACACGTTCAGATCACAGCCTAGTTCTAGTCAGGCTGAATCCTCCACAGCGCACGCCCGGGGCCTTACATGTGCTACACAAGCATTTCACCAGTGCCTAACATCCCCAGTCCTGAAATGGGCTACCATTTTAAACAGATCTTCCCCAAGTTTTTAAAACTGGCTCATATTCTGCACTTTGTTTTCTAAAAAGTGGTGCCTAAGTGAGGTATAGTTTAATGAACATATACACTGACAATACAAAAACCGACAAGTGGATCTATAGATTCATGTAAATTTTTTCCCTAGAACTGAGGATCAAACTTAGGACCTTGCACTTGCGAGGTAGGCACAGTGCCACTGAGCTAAATCCCTAGCCCTAATCTGCAGATTCAATAAATGTCTACAGAAACTGATCAGTGACTGCAGGATCCAGAATAGTCAAAACACTCCAAAAACAAAGTAGGACTCACATTTCCCAATTTCAAAATTTACTACCATGGACTCTTGACATAAACTCAATGTTTGTGAGGGCTGGTTGTAACTCAAATTGGTCAACTGAAGGCTCAGGCTCCTCTACACAGCCTTAAAAGTCTCTCTCCTGTCCACAGGCAGATGATCTATCTCAGTGTCCTTAGGGAGACATTGGTTCAGGATTTCTCAATGAACCCCATAGTGAAAGGATACTGTAATGTTCCTCCCAGAGCTGTTCAGGGGTTGCATCTGTATTTGAGACCATCTGGAAGCACAAGTAGCTGACATTTCGGTCCTAACTCAAGACTTCAATCTTAAGACTAAAATTCTGGTTATAACTCAAGTTGCGCATATGTCAGGCCAGTCATAACTTGAAGGTCTACTGTACACAGTGTGGGTTTTGGCCCAAGAAAAGACATAGAGATCACAGGAACAGAATAGAGTATAGTTCTGGGGTCAACTAAGTCTCCAAAAGGGAAAAGAATTCCCACTCAGTACAGAAAAGAATAATGTTTTCATCAGATGGTCTGGGACAACTGGATTGATATATGTGCAAGAATAAACCTGGGGACCAGGGATTTAGCTCAGCAGTTCCGGCATCTGCCTGGCAAGTCCAATTCCACCCCTGGTACCACGTACCACGATGCTGGGTGAGTTGGTTCACACCTACAATCCCAGCACTTGAGAGGCAGAAGCAGGAGCATCGCTGTGAGTTTCAGGCTAGCCTGGGCTATATACATAATGAGTTCGGGGCCAGTCTGAACTACAAAGTGAGACCCTGTCTCAAAAAAAAAAAAAAGAATGAACTTGAATCCTAACCTTCACACCATACATAAAAACAAGCTCCAGTTTCCAGGTCCTTGGCTTGGGCAATGGCTTCTTAGATCTGATGCCATAAGTATAAGAAGCATGAAAAAATTTTTTGACTTCATCAAAATTAAAAGCATTCATGCTTCAAATAGTATCATCAAGAAAGCAACAGACCACAGAATGGGAGAAAATACTCGAATTGTATCTTTGATTACATAAATAATAAAATCAACAATAAAAAATAACTAAGAGTATCAAAAAAATGAAAAGACATTTGTCCGAGGAATATTACACAAGAAGAGATGCTTAAAATCTGCAGACATCAGGAAAATGCAAATCAAACCAACATGGGATAGCACTTCACACCTACTAAGATGGCTAGAATAAAAGTCAGATAATAACAAGTGTTGGCAAAGGTATAGACAAACTGGAACCTTTCATGATGGAAAACACTTGAAGTTCTTCCATTTCAGGATAGTGATCATATGGTCCAGGATTCTACTCTTAAACATAGAGTGTACTTATGAGATATCAGACTTGTATCTACACAAAAGTTTGTACACAAGTATTTATAGCAGCATTACTTACGACAGCCAAAAGCTAAAAGCCACTCAAATGTGACCCTACTGATGAAGAGATAAGCTAAATGTGGTATATCCCTCAAGGGAATATCACTTGGTACAAAAGGGGAGCAAATACTGATTCTTGGTACAGGCAGTGGTGGCAAACTTATGGCACGTGTGCCCAAGTAGGTATGGAGTTCCCTCTCCATGAGCACATGAGCCAAGTGTGAGTTGATTTTTCCTAAACTAAAACCTTAAGCTTTAATTGCAGTATTGGCACTCAGCGACACATAAGTGGGTTTGGGTTGAGACTAGGCGCTTGTCTCTGAAAGGTTTGGCATCATTCTCCTGGGGAACCTTAAAACATAATGTTATAAGAAAAAAGATGCACGGCTGTGCATGTGACTCTAGTTGTACAAATCTAGACTAGGACTGAGAGGCAGAAAGCTGGCCATGGCTGGCTGGGCTGCAGACATGAGGATAATGACAGGGCTGGGGGAGAGGGTACACTCTCCTCACACCGGCCGTGGTGTTGGCTGATGTCTATGTGCACACACAGCCGCTGACCTGTATATGTTAAACGAGTGAGACAGGTCGTATCTCAGATAGTGTTTAAAGAGTACTGAAGGGTAGAAGGACTAAAAGCCTCCTTTCTTCTCAAACAGCTCACAGTTCCAAATGACCGACAGGTTCTTTGGTCGCACATTCGGTATCTTTTCCTCAGTATGGCAGCACGTGAAACACACTCATGTAAGTCATTAACCACTGATTTGCCTTGCACGCACTTAATGATCACACAATCTCCTCAGTGCACAACTCTTACTGTGCTCATCCCTCACTGATACAGGTTCAGTGTGTGTACCGAGTTTTGCTGATAAACACATTGCGAGGAACACTTTTGCACACATATGTGTACTTTGACATTGTTACAGTACGAATATCTATTTAAGGCGAGTTTACAGGAGTTTGTTTACACATTTCTTCTTTGTAGTGCCATTAGTACAAGTGAGAGAAAGTGTATGAGGTAGATGCCCAAGTGGATATGGAAGCACCCAGCTTCCCACACAGCAGGACCATTCTGTTTTGCCCCTGGGGACTCACTCTTTTTCCCAGGCCTGTGCCCGCTGCAGCTTCTCAGAATCATTGTAGTAATTATTGACAGGGAAGGTAATCACCAGGGCAGTGGCATTATTGTAGTTTCCACCTGAAAAGGAAAAATGCGACATGAAAAAGCAGATGACAACATGCTGAAAACTGGAAGTACACATGGCAAATCAGAACATGGAGCTGGCTGATTTCTTACTGTTAGAGTAGATTTTTTTTTTTTTTTTTTTTGAGACAGGGTCTCGCTTTGTAATTCAGGCTGGCTCTGAGCTCAGCCTCAAACTCACATCACAGCCATCCTCCTGCCTCTGCCTGCTGAGTGCTGGGATTATAGGCATGAGTCACCATGCCTGGCATCATGGTATATGGTGCTAATTGCTGATGGGCAATTGTTGGCATTGTTGTATGTAGTTACTGGGGATTGAACCCAGGCCCTTGTGCTTGCAAGGCAGGTGCCAGGACCACTGAGCTAAATCCCAGGCCCTTTTGTTTTGTTTTTGACACAGGGTCTTGCCATGTAGTTCAGGCTGACCTTGACCTCACTGTATAGGTCAGGCAGGCCTTAAACTTGCAGTGAATCTCCTGCCTCATCTTCCTGAATGTTAGGATTATGAATGTGTGCCACCATACCTGGCTAGGAAATAGTGTTATGAATTTTTTTGTCCAATTTAAAAAAAAAATTGTTCCTGGGGCCAGAGATGTAGCTCAGTGGTGCCACACCTCCCTGGTAACCACAAAGTCCTGAGCTTGATTGCCAGTATGAAAAAAAACAGTAACAACCACAACAACAAAACAACAAAACCCCCCAAAACATGTTTTCCATATAAACTGAAAAATTTTTAAAGCAAAACTCATCACCCTTTAATTTTGTGGCCTGTGAGTTTTCTGTTTTGCTTAAAAATGCCTTCCCCACTTAAAAATCTGTATTTTCTTCCAGTTCTTCAACAGGGTCACTTCTTACATTTTAATGTGACCCAACTGAAGGAAGGAGTAAGGATGAGGCTGGCTCCTCACTTAGCAACAGCAATTATCATAGGAGATAGAGGAGGTTTTATATACGAGTGGCCTCTCCTCACCCTGGTGGGGGAAACCTATGCGTCCACTTCAAGGGCTGGGGAAAAACCTGCTCAACTCGTATTAGGCTGCAGACGCCACGATGTCTTGTGAGGCATTGCCTCATTTTATCTGACACAGTCTGTCCTGGCCACAAGAGGAACAAGCTGCTCTTCCTCTACAAGTGTCCCAGCTGTCTTGTCAGGTTTAGAAGGAAAAATCCTTGAATTTCACTCCTTTCCATCCCTCATGTTTCTCTCTTCCCCGTTTGCAGGGGTTCTGGATCTGGGGGTCTTCTACAGGGAGCTCCCAGGGTCTGAGACCTTTTGCCACTGCATGATGTGGACGGATGGGCACAACCAGGGCCATGTCCGCAGCCTCTACCAGCTTCCTATAGGAGTGTACAGCCTAACAGGTTAACGAGATGCACTTTTCTGAAATCCATGCTCAAACCTAGACCCAAACCAAAGCAGGTAAATACCTGGGAGGCAGGGAAGTAAGAAAAGTGCCGAGTATTCAGCCTCTGCAGAGCCCTCACTGCTGCGCCTGTGCCCACCGGGAACAGGGGCTTCTTGCTTACCGTCATAGCCTCCTAGCACAAGCCACGGGAACACGGGTCCTCCGAACGTCCCCAGGCAAGCGTCGTGGAGCAGACTTGTGTCATTCAGAGAGGCAGGAGCCCTGCCACAAATTAAGACATCTCTGATTAGAATAAGCTTCACGACATCTCGGATGAACATTCAGACAACAAACATTTTCTGCAGCTAGCTGCATCCGAAGCACAATGTGGGCTGAGTGAAGGAACAGTGTGTCATTTACTGCTGGGAGTGCAGAGCCGCTGGGCACGAGGCTTGTGGCACACAGGGCAGGGGGGACATATGACACAGGGGCACGCAGCTACCAACAGGAGAGGCCTGTGCAGAGCTGACTGCTAAGGACAAGAGGGATTCAGCCAGCAGGGAGGACAGGAGCGGCTCTCTTGGTAAGGCTGGGTCGGGGACCGAGAAGAGGCGTGCGACAGGGTGAGCAGGAGGATGGTACTCTCACACAGTCTGGATTTCACCCTGGGCACTGAGGAACAGTCCGAGAGCTCTGGGAAGGGCACGCCATGCGCAACATGCTGGAGACCCCACGTGGGGGCAGGGCAGAGAGGGCAGAGTAGGAGGGTGTTGCAGGCCCTGCAGAGGAGGTGGCTCCTCTGGAGCCATCAGCCAGGATGGCCATGACTGTGGTCCTGCAGCCTGACTCCCTCCATACCAGGTTCAACCTGCAGATCTGACAGAAGGCGGGCTGGAGCCCCAGGTGGCTGAGCTAGGAGGTGCCTGGCTGGAAAAGCAACTCACCTGTGCTTGCCCTCTGGGAGACATGGGGCTGGGAAAGGGAGCTGGTGCCAGGCCTGAGGTCAGAGTTCATGCACCAGTGTGACTACATGCCAGCACACGGCTGCCCACAGGACAGCATCACGGGCTTCCACGCCTGTGAGAACGACATCCTCTGGTACAACGCAAGTCTCATGCCCTTCCTCCAAATTTTGCTTTTATATTTAAAAATAAAAAAATAGATTTTTCCTCCAACTAATATTAATTTTTTTCTGTCACCCCAGCTTCTTGTACCATCTGTCCGGTCAGGGGAGATGCTGCCTTGGGCACATGGGCCCTGTGTACAACTCCTGTTTTATGAAGATAAAATTCATGGTTTTAAAGTCTTAGAATACAGTGAACATAGCCTGATGGCCTGAAGGGTCTCAGTCAAAGGTTTTAAGGTTGTTTTTGTTTGTTCGTTCTGAGTTAAGCATCTCCTTACATAGCCCAAGCTAGCCTGAAACTCATGATGATTGGCCTCAGCCTCCTGCATGCGTGGATTACAGGTGCACATCACCACCCAGCTGTTTCAGAGTTCCTGACAACCAGGATCCAGAGTGCCTGGCTCTGGAGATGTGGCTGGCTGGGCGGTGTCAAGAAGACAGGAATAACCTTTCTGTTCCTGTGGACGCACAGCCATCCCGGGTGACTAATGCAGTGCTAAAGGAGCCCGCCCAGCGGGACAAGGTGGGACGCACAGCAGCTAAAGGAAGCAGCTCCGGGCTGGCCAAGTAACCTGTGTACCACTCTTCCCTGGCTCCTCAAAGGCAGGCTGCAGGCTCTGAAGACAATGAGGTATCACGATACAGGGTTATATTTAAAAATCCGAGAGCACCACCTCTAACCCTGCAGGTAGCATGGACATGGAGCTGCCTGTTACTGACCCAGGCCCGACTTAAGGACTGAGAGGCGCCCACCCTTCCTGGATTACACCCCGGGCCTCTGCACTGCTGTTCATCTGCGGGAAGTGCTTTCTTTCCCCTCAGGCTGACTCCCTCCCTGCCACGCTGTGTAGGCCTCCACCCTGAACCCATCCTTTCCAGCTTGCCACAGTTTTCCTTTCCTAGGACGGGTCTCCACCGGCTGTGACAGCTTATACAGCACGCGCAGCGTTTCTGTCCACAGGGACCACATATACCACAGTGGTCCCTGAAGAGCATGGTGCCCAGGAATGTCACAGCCATCTTTGTGTTAACACTTTACGATGGGTGTGTAACAAAGACATAACCAGGCTGTCCACACTGCTGAGCAACATGCCTGTGTTTACTTGCTTGTGGTTGGTCAAGGATGTGAGCTCTGTAGGGTGGGTCCTGCCCTCCCTGTCAGCAGCTGCTGGTCTCCAGGACAGGGAGGGTGAAGGCAGTAGTAAGTGGACAAAGCAGTGACCGCACTCACCCGACGCAGTACAGGAAGTGAGTGTGGTAGTCAGCATACACATAGAAGTCGTCCCCTACTTCGTGGTCCAGCACAGCATGGCTATTCTGGAAATAATTTAACACACTAAAGATGGTGCAGTTCTTGTTGTACGGTGAAAGAGGGGCCAGGCAGATGTCCTGAAGCGTCACAGTCTTGTTGTTATAATTGGCAGTAATGTTTTCAATGGCTATTTGTAAGTCAAGAACCTGAAAGATTTAAAAAATGACCAAACTCAGAAGCATGTCAAATTTTTGTAGATCTTTACTAACCACTACTGTCCTGGGGTCAGAGTAAAGAGAATCTGGAGAAAATTCTTCCTAAAATGGGGAGGACGGCTGTGCGTGGTGACGCACACCTGTAATCCCAGCACTCAGGAGGACTGTCGAGAGTCCAAGGCTGGCTTGAACTGTATAGTGAGGCCCTGTGTCAACAAGATGAAACAAAATAAAACAAAAATAGAAGATGAAGGCGCACTATGGTAAGGCAGAAATGGGGGAGGGGCACAGGCAAAGTGGGTGAAGAAGCTGGTTGGAGGTGTCTCAAGAGCGGGGAGGGACATCCGGACCTGAAAGGATCTCAACACAAGGACACTTCAGCCGCCACCACAAAGGCCCTAGAGAGACTGGAATGAGATGCTGGTCTTCCTGGGCTCGCCCTCCCCAAAACTCCACCTCCTGCCTCGCTCTGTGCACCAACCATGTGCATACATGCCCCCCTTCCCAGAAGTGGGCTCTGGGGGCAAAAGACACTCTTCCCTTTCTGCGGCACGTTGGCAAAATAGTAACCAAGGGTTACTGGGTGGGGAAAAGGTTCTATTAAAGTCTTAGGACTTTTTAAGATTTCATACTTTTTTTGAAACTTTAATTACTTTTTACTGAAAACGACACTTAATGCTAATGTCTACCTTTACAATAAATACAGTAGTGGCAATTCACACTAAACCAAAACACACTTCTGATAGCCATTATTTTCTAACATTTTTCTTTTGCCACAAAACAGGAATGTGTCTACACAAAGTCTCGAAACAGGCCATCTTTTTAAATAAGAGGACAGTATTCACAAAAGACTGAATGGAATATGTGATGTAGTTGATAAAAGTCAAACAGGATTCATTAAAATCAGTCACATCTGGAAACGCAGCCGAAGTGCTCTCGTATAAAATATCCTGTGAGGAAATGTCTAAACAAGTGGGTTTGTTCACAGAAAATCTGACAAGTTCATCTTGAACCCTTCTAGTTCAAGACTTTCCACTCAATAAAATAGCTGAGGATCTCAAACTCAGTGTGCAGTTCAGAAGGGCGAGACTCTGTGCACAGGAGCTGCGCCTCTCAGTCCTTCGCGCAGATGTCCACAGGCAGTTTTCTCTCCATTTTGAGGTAATTAATTTTCCTATAAGTAAAAAGAGGTAACAAGCCCCTGAAGAACTGGAGGCACAGCCGGGTGTTTCCCTTGACATTTTTTACTTGATATCTGGAACTCTTGATGCAACAGTCTAGAGCCAGGTGCTCAGGACCTGCAGTGTCCCAGCTGACAAAGAAAAAAGCTGGTTATTCTTTGTGATCTGAAGCACCGGTGAAAAACTTAACACACAGTAACAGAAGCTGGTTGTTAGTACATTACACCCCAGTCTCTCGGCGCCTCCGTAAGCAGACGGCTTCAGCTTTCCAGCTCTGGTAACTTTACTGCTTCACTGTCAAGGATACGTGTGTCCAGAATCGATTTCAAACACTGTCAAAGGCTGTTCTCTCAGCCCATTCATTTCCCACTGTCTCTTGGTCCTGACTTATCCATCCAAATGTTCCCCTTTCAGTACTGTCTGCTATTGCTCCTTGGGGTGCTCTTCACGATCCCCGTCTTGTGGGCAGGTTAGGAGAGTCAGCTTGGGAGGAATGGGCCACCGTGGCCAGGTGTGAGTCACTGGATGATCCCAGAGGTAATTTCTTCCCAGGCGGCAGAAGTCCTCCTGGAGTCACAGCCGCAGTGCCTGGTGGATACCCGTATGTGGCACCACCGAGCTCAGGATGAGCTGCTTAGTGGTCTATTATTGACAAAGGAGTGGATGCGACAAACTCCTTGCTGGCATAGTTTCCTGAGTTTTCTGGGATGTAGCCATCTCGGTGGCAGCTGCCTGCACCCTCCCTCGCTCTGTCCCTCCCTCCAGGAATGCTTGTTCAAGCACCAGGCGTGTGGGGAACACACATGAGATTTGGTGCGTGCTTCAGTGGACTCTGAACAAAGCTCAAGGGCTCAGATTCGTGCACATCAAAGGCTGCCCCTCGCATGCCGCCCTCTCTGTGGGCCTGGGCTAAGGCTTTTTCATCCCCAAGGACCCAGCGGCTGCATTCAGTAGGAGTGCTCCTTGGTTCACCTGCTTTCTCATACAGCACCACCTGAGAACACAGTGCAAGGGGACCGTCCCTCAATACAGCAAGTTCTGTAGGGTGGAAACTCCCTGCGTGTCCAGGGACAGCTCACTGCTACCCGGCAAGTAGGGGTCAGAAATACGATGCTGAAGCCAAAGGCCTGGCTCAAAAGCCTGCCCTGTGTGACCAGAGCTGATGGGGCCCAGAGTCTCTCCATGGATTCGCTGCTCTTGAGGCCAGTTCGGGGACCTGTCCCATACCCTGTACCCATGTCCCTTCTGTACAGCCATGTGTTCCACCAGGACAGATTGAGGATGTGGCACACGGTGTGATCCACTATCTCTTCTACAGCTGTGAATGGATGTCACGACACTCGTTTAATACCTCCTCCTGGATCTCCTGTGCGGACGGTGTGTCACAGAAGGCTGTGATGGCTGCGTCCTTCGGGACGGGCACATCCAGGGTGCATTTTCCGCCGTTCAGCAGCACCCCAGGAGGCAGGCTCCAGGGGGGTCACCATCTGGGTTGGTACCGAGATCATAAACCGCCATAAAATTCTGTCCAGTTGCTGTCACCTAATCTGTGCTTATCCACAAGGGCCATTGTTTACCAAACTTTGCAATGCTCTGACTCCAAAGGCAAAGTGGGTTCTAGGAACCTAAGGGACCTCGGAAGAGTCTCTGTACATTATTCTATGAACCCTGAGCATTTGATTAGATCAAATCAAATCAAATCTATCAAATAAAATAAAATATCATAATAAAATAAATCTATGAAATAAAATCTTCCTCCAAGTCAACTCTGTCCCTCTGGGATGCTCCTGAGCACCTTAAAATGACACACGCCTTCATACTTTCTGTCAGACAAGGGCGATGTTTACAGGAAAAATCATGTGATTATGCGGTCATCCACTGAGGGGGTGGCTGGCAGTCAGTCACAGACACAGTGTGATGGACACAGGACATTCTAGATGCCTGGCACAGACAAGAGCTCATCAAAGTGCATCTCCCGCCACTGGCATGCCAGGAGCCTGAGGATTCATCCTTGGCTCCTGTCCTGGCTCTGAGGACAGCATAAAAACTGTCATTTCTTTGAGTGTTTTCATAGTACTCTCATTCACCAAAGGAAGAGATTCACAGGTTCCTTAGGTGAATTCCTCATGGACATATTCTGCAACAGAAAAATGCGACTGAAGCCTTCCTCTGCTCATACCAATTTCCAAAAACTGAAATCCACTCGAGGCAGGCAACAGGAAATTTTTCATGAAGTTCAGCATCTACCATTACCTTCTTAAAAGGTGAGTTAAAAACACCCGTTTTTAATGCTTAAAGATTTTCAAGAGACACCAACCATGACACTCAGTCCCAAATGCCCCGCAGCCAGAACAGGCTGCTATGGAAGACCAGCACACTGCCAGGCACAGGCGGGTGGGTTACCTGGTGCAAGATCTCTTTATCAAGCGGAGGCCCAAAGGACACATCAGCTCCGGAAGGGTACGGGGAGTAGACGTGTTTGCTGGTGTTTGGGGCCCGGATGATGAGCTGCTCCGTCCTAAAGAAGGGCCCAAAGTGTGTATCAAAGTACTCCTTCTCCAGGTGGGCCTGGCTGCTGGGGGATGACCAGAGGTCCACCGGGTTGGTGGTGACCTGGACAAAGACTAGGCCAGAAGAGCACGCGGCGATGAAGACCAGGGAGAAGAAAATGATGCAGCCGGGGTTTCTGACGCAGAAAGCTCCCCACTGTGTGAAGAGGCGCCTCAAAAGGCCCTCGAATGAGGCCCCCAGTGGGTCACAGCAGGATGCATCTCCTGCAAAGGCAGGACAGGAACAGCATTAGCCCCTCCCGCCCAGGCCGAGTCCAGCCCTCACACGCATGACCCGCCAGCCTCCATGCTCACTGGTTGGTGAAGCCATCATCCTATCTGTCCTCAGTGGACACTGTGTCCCTCTGGAGAGGAAAGAGGCTTACACCGAGCCCCTGAAAGCAAAGCTCTCTGACCACTCTTTCGTACCCACTTCGCCTAAGCCCTACAAACAGCCTGCTCCACCGGGGCCTCACGGCTCCCCTCCTGCCCATAATTAATTATCTCCCTCTGTCATGAATCACTAGGTTCTGATATGCTGCCCTCACCAGGCTTCAGAGTGACAGAGGCCACGGCCACGCCTGTCTCCATCCCAGCCTTGTCTGGCACTGGAGCAGGCCATCAGCATGGTGGAGAAAGCGAGGCTCCCAGGCCCACAGGACCTCAGATCTTGGGGTAAACGTGCCTACCTTTGTCACTGCCACTCGCCCCGAGAGCCACATTGCTGTCGATGATGGGAGTGTACTCTGAGACAAAGTATCGTTTTCTGAAAAGAAAGGTATGTATGAAAGTGGTAAATGCAGACCTTCCAAGATGAGGCCATTACATTCCCAGCTCCCACGAAATGCTGCTTCTCTATCCTGTGGTCTTCCTCCTGAGTGTAACCACCTTTCCACCAAGTCCCCTGGGTTCCTGTACTCACCGATCTCAGGCAAAAAAAGAAGGTGTTATTAAAGACACGCATGTTAAAGGCCAATCTCACTTTGCAACTCTCATGTTTGCTTTAGAACATTTCAAGACACACTATCATCCCCAGAAACTACAAGCACATTCAATGCTCAGATCTTACTTCTAAACACCATTCTCCGATAAAAGGCACCAAGGCTCCTATAGAGGAGGCTGATTCCAGGCTGGGTAGGTCAACAAAACATAGGAGTGGACAGGGATGTAACTCCGCAGTGCCATGCCTGCTGGGTAAGTGCAGTACTGAGTTTTAGATTCCACAAAACAAAACAAAACAAAACGAACGTAGGCACCTACCAGATGGCACACCTGCTTGCAAAACCAGAAAAAATATGAGCAACAAAATAAATCATGGTATTAGAATGCAGTCTATAGAATAAATAAGAAGACCATAATCCAGTTAGTAAATGCAGAGGAAGCCAGAGAAATCCCTAAGTCCCTTCAGGCAAACGCCATAAAACTATCACACAGCAGAGGAAAACCAGCGGTCAGCAAAGTGGGTGACAGTATGAGGGGAAACAAAGTATAACACGGAGATCTTAAAGTACCTCCTCCAAAAATTTTCAACTACAAAAGAAACCCAGCACACACCAAGGTAAGAGAGCATCAGCATTAACAATCCGCAATGTGAGTCCATACTGACATCACAGATTCACTATCCGAACCCCAGGACACATCACAGCCTCTGTGATGTTCCCGTCAGAGCTCACATCGGATTGTGAGAGAGCATTCTGGATAAAGTCGAAGTGAAGGACATGCTGCTGAGCAACCCATAACCATCAAGAAAGGAACGACCACAAACCAAGGGAAGACGAGGGACTGTCTGCCATGGCTTGGAGGAGGCTGTCACCTAAGCACGGCTGGGTGCAGCGTACATACTGTCACCCTAGCTGCCAGGAAGGCTGAGGCAGGAGACCAAAAGCTGCGGGCCAGCCTGGGCAACTCAGCAAGACACAGTCCCAAAATAAAATTTTAAAGGGCTGGGGATGTAGCTCAGTGGTAGAGCACTTGCCTAGCACGTGGGGGGCAGTGGGTTTGACCCCCAGTGCCACAAACAAAGCAACACAACCACAAAAAGCTACAACAAAAGCACACTATGGGATCCTGAAACCAAACGTGGGCATGGGAGGAA
This sequence comes from Petromus typicus, assembly GCA_004026965.1. NCBI lineage: Eukaryota > Metazoa > Chordata > Mammalia > Rodentia > Petromuridae > Petromus > Petromus typicus. The sequence goes on from PVIR01005917.1 coordinate 63,380, forward strand.
AAATGGATGAAATCTGAGCAAAGCCTCTGATTCAGCTAATGAGGCTGCATCAATGTTACTTTCTGGTTTTGATTATTACACCACAGGTCCACCGGGGGTAACATTAGGGGAAGCTGCCAAAGGGATATACACCTTTTTTGTAGCTTTTTGGTAAATCTAAAATTATTTCCAATTAAAAGTTAATAAAGATGCATTGTCTTAATCATGATGCACTGTCTTAATCATGATGCAAGTTATCTAAAAGGACTATGATACTGTATTTACTGGGATTTAGATTGGATTTGGCCCAAATGATTCTCCAAAGAATGGGTTAACAGGTGGTACTTCAAATCACACATTTTGAATAAAGCAATAAAAGTAACCTCAAATGCCTAAATATCCACACAAGACATAGTTATTTAGCAGCTGCAGGACACATCTGCCAAGGGAAATCTAAAAGCGACACTGGGGTCGTTTTGTTCTTCTTGTCCTGGATGACAAAAAGGAAAAAAGAAAGAAAGAAACCGCTTACCTGTAGCACCACACTGCAAAAACTGCTCCAAAAAACACCAACAGAAATGCCATGTAGGTGATCCACATGATGACGTACATGGCGTCCCAGCCGAGGAGCCGCCATGGGGCGGGAGCGGGCGGGGGCTGGGGCCTGGGGCCACAGACGACGGAGCAGTCCTGGCAGCTGCAGGGCCCCGTGACCTCATCTACAGACTCGTTGCAGCCTTTGGTGGCATTTCTCATGGGCTCCATCCCCTGGATGGGGACATCTACAGGAAGGAATTGTGCTGAAGATCTCAAAGAAAAAGTATTACAAACTTCATACTGAATTGTATTAAAAGCCAGTATCAAGCGGAGTAACACACAGGATGAAACACTAGAGGTTTCTGCTTCATCTGTCAGCAAGTTATGTTTTGCTCTCTGTTTTGTACTTTACTTGCAACACTGAGGATTGAACCCAGGGCTTCCTGCTTGCTAGCAAGTGCTCCACCACAATTTTATTTTGAGACAGGTTCTGGTTAAGTTGTCTGGGCTAGTCTCAAACTGGCAGTCCTCCTACCCCAGCCTCCCAAGTATCTGGGATTATGGGCTTAAACCACTGGCTTTGTAGTTTTAAGTGACCTTCATGTAGGGTACTATCAGTGATCTCCTACAGATCACATACCAAGGTGACTGTGTGTGTGTGTGTGTGTGTGTGTGTGTGTGTTTTCCTATTGAATATACCCAGGGTCTTTGCATTTAGCTAACTCACCACAGCTGGTTGTTACTTCTACTTTAGTTTTCAGTTTTGTAGTACTGGGGAATCACCTTGGGCTACATGCTCATCTCTCTTTTTAAATTTTGAGGGATGGTCTTGCTAAGTCACTAAGTTGCACAGGCTGGGCCTCAACTTGTCATCATCCTGCCTCAGCCCTCCAGAGTGCTGGGATTACAGTGTGAACTACCAGGCCTGGCATGGAGATAAACTTCCAGTTGTGTCGCCTCCACCCTGACAGCTGGGCAAGTACTTTAGCATAGGCTCTGGAAAAGGTCTTTGTAGCTTTTACTACCAAATCCCCAGCTTATTTTTTCAGCTATATAGCTGTTCCTAAAGATAGTTCCTCATCTTCCTCCGTCCCTGACCCCTTGTGTTGGAGCAAAACTGGAGGACAAGTCATTACAATCTGCTTATCTTCCAAGTGCAGATTATGATTCTTTCCATAAACAGAGCAAACTTGGGCTTTGTCCTTCTCACCTGAAAAGATGGGCGTGATGGTAAACGGTGCCTGTCCATTGTCCTTATTGAACATGTACTCAATCCAGTTGGTGGCGTTGCAGGAGTCAGCGTCCCTCCCGCACAGCAGCCCCAGGGCCTTGACGTTACTCGACGGGGCCTCCACGTCCCGGCAGGCGTTGTACATCGCTAGAAGAGGAGTCCGGGAAAGGAGGGAGACATGAGGCTTGCTTTCATTCACCAGACAAGAGCTGCTGCAACCACGCTGGCAAACAGGCCGGGCCGCAGGCAACATGCACTATGGAACGGACAGATTTCCCTCCACACTGGCTATGACTGCAAGAAACTTGAACACAGAAAACAGGAAAGAGCAAGTCTTACAGCACTGCACAGGCTCTCATCCAGCTCCCAGGAGTCTCACGCCCACTGCACACAGGCGCACACTGCCTACCACAACCTGGGGGACTGAGCAACTGGTGCTGCGTGGACAATGGTTCTTGCTGAGCTCTCAAGCAGGGGCCACACAGGTGGAAACTCGGGGAATTTACAAGGAAAACTGGCTTCTGGACAGAGGCTACGTGGGAGTAGCCCAGTACGATTCTCCTGTGATTTTGATGGGATCAACGATGCTTATACATAAAAAAGCAGCTTACTGGTCCTGCACTACTAGTTAATTTGCCAGTCCTTGCTGGCCATAAACTTCTTGGATGTTCTTCCCTAAATTCCCAGGAGATACTTACACAGCCACTTTGTCCTACCCTCACCTTTGGAAGGCAGCTTAGCTACAGTGGCAGATGTCTTCCTCAGAACTCTGCATATATTTTAATTCTGGCTTCTCTCGAGGCTGGTTAAAAAATCTCTAGTTGTCATTTTTTTTTTTTAAGTTGACCTGTGCCTTTATTTGTTTTTCAGAAATTTATTTCGGAATTCAATAGTTTTTCTAAGCTATATTTAGGTGTATCTATCTTTTTGCCTTCTAAAAAACACATTTACCAGGATGTAATTCATATATTATATAACATATCCACTAAAGTATACAGTCTAATAAATATGAGCACTCATAAATATGAGAAACCTTCATTATATTCAATTTTAGAACATTTTCGCCCCCTCAGAAAAAAAAAATCTTGTACTATTTAGCCAGGTTCTTTATCTCCCCACCTCCCAATCCCTAAGCAACCACTCACTGGTCTCTACAGATCTTCCTACTTCGGGTATTTCACACAGGATCATACAATGTGTGGTCCTTAGTGACCCAAATCCTTTGGCGGAATGTAAAGACCATGGGGTACTTTTACACATTCTCTATTAATTTCTCCAAGTTTTTCTTTTAATTTAAGGAATTTCCCATTCTAGGGCAGTTTTAGAGCCACAGTAAAATTATGCAGGAATTTCAGAGTTCTTACATCCTCCCCACCCCACTCATCCATGTCCTCACTAGGCCGGTGTATTTATTACAGATGCTGAATCGACACTGACAAATCTCACTGGCCTGAATCCACAGCGACATCTGGGTTCTCAGTTACACTGGATGGGTTGTGACAAATGGGTCCAGCATCGTGTCACCCACAGAAACTTCCCTGCCTACAAGCCCTCTGTTCTGTGCACTCATCTTTCCTCCCAACTAAACTCTGGAAACACTGACTTTTCCCTGTGGCCAAAGTTTTGTTCTTTCCAGAATGTCATAGTTGGAATTTTACGCGAACCAGCCCTTTTCACATTGGACTCCTTCGCTTAGTGATGTGACTTAGACGCCTTTGCAATGGCCTGCTAGCTTATTTCTTCTCAGTGTTAAATATTCTATTATCTGGATGCATTACACACTATTTACCGCTCATCTATTGAGTAACATCTTGCTTGTTTCCAAGCTTTGGCGGTTAGGAATAAAGCTGCTATAAATATCTGTGGGCAGCTTCTGATGTGGACATGTTTCCAACTCCTCTGGGGAAGTGTCCAGGAGTGTTCTCAGAAACTGCCAAACGGCCTTCCAAAGTGGCCGCACTGCTCTGGATTCCCACCAGCAGGGAGGAGAACTCCTGTTGTGTCACATCTTCGGTGGCAGCAGGTGCTGTTAGTGCTCTGAATTCCTAAATAAATCACTGCACTTAATTTGGATTTTCCTAACAACATACACAGTACAGCATCTTCTCACTGACTTGTCTACTATCCGTACACCTTGTGAGATGCCTGTTCAGGTTTTTTGCCTATTTTTCAGTTAAGTTGTTTGCTTTCTCATTATTGAGTTTTTGAAGTTCTTTGTATACTTTAGATAACAGATCCTAATCAAACATGCCTTTCACAAATGTTTTCTTCCAGCCTCGGACCTGTCCTCTCACTCTCTGGATGTCTCCAATTGCTCCTGATCACTGATAATGCTACCTCGGATGTTTCTATCCAGGTCTCCCTGTCCATATTCCTAAGTTTCAGTAAGGCGGCCCCTGGGGGTGGAACGGGTAAATGCTTTTATGTTGGACTTCACAGGTTTTGCAGAATTGTGTCTCAAATGGTTTTTAGGCATTTGCACCAAGTTATGGTTATAAAGAGGGCACTTTATCAGCACTTCTAACACCTCACACCTTCACCAACAGAAGTCTGTCCCCGCTTTAATTCTGTGCCAATCTGATAACACACAAGCAACAGTTCCTTGTTGTAACCCGCACTTCATGGACTGCTCTCGATATTATTCCGAAGTATTTTCACTGACAGTTTCTGCTTTTTCTTGGGTTAGGAAACCTTGCCTTATCTTAAGTCATGAAGACAGTCTATATTCGCGTCTAAAAATTCCCAAGACTGGGATTTTAATCTATCCAAGTTGTTTTTTAGTACATGTAAAAATTGGATGACTATGTATCAGGCTTACTTCCCTCCATACTTTGTGATGCTACCCTCACCTGTCAGGTAGCAACTTCCCACATACACTGTGTGTGGTTCTGTGTCTAGGGGAAGGTTCTCTTCCCACTCAGGTTGGTTTTCCTGTATCATCTTTTGGAAGATTAGTTCCTAGGTATTTTGCTTTTTGTGGTTTTTGGGACTAGGATCTTCTTCCTATCAAACTTCTTCTGTTACATGTGCAGTTGCTCATTATAATCACACGTCTTATATTGCTCTAAGAGTCACTAACTTTGCTGGTCTTATTGATTCTATCACTTTTTTAGGTCACTCTTGAACGCTTTCTTCGCTGAGCTATGCCTGATCCACAGTTGCATCTGAGTACCGGAGATGGCACTCAGGACCTTGCGCTTGCCAGGCAGGGGCGGCGCTACTGAGCTACAATCCCAGCCCTTGCAGTTTTTTCTTTTAGTCTGTTTCAATGATCTTCCCTCATAAGATGTACTTGCTTTGCTGTAATTTGTTTGCTCCTTTTCTCTAGGTCCAATTCTTTTCAGTATTCTTTTGTCTCAGTCATTTTTAACAGATGGACTCTTTCACACTGCTCTGTGATTAGGTGCTGGGGATGAAGCATTCTCCTGTATTAACTGTATATTAATATAGTATTAACTGTAATACTGCTTATTTTCTCTTCCTGGCCATTGTCTCTTCAGAGTCAAAATCTCTTTACCCTTCTCCATTGACCACTTCTCACTACCTTTTCTCCTGGGTCTTGCAGTGTTTCATGAGGCTAAACAACTCCGGCCTGCTAGAACCAGAGTTCTAATGAGTATTAAAATGTTATACACACTGAAATTTTCCTGTGGCGATTTAAAAAGCAGGAAGAGGTTAAACTGACTGCTTTAAACAGATTGTTTTATTGGCTGCAGCTAAAGTCCTGGCACACAAGCACAGCAATGACTGTCATTTCAGGGCCAATAGAACTAAAATATGGCATTTTCCACAGAGCTGACCTGACAACAAAAAAGGAACAGCTTAATCTACCGTCCTGCTGCCAGCTAAAAAGAAGAGTCCTGAAGTTTACTTACCATTGGCAAAACTCTGTCCAACATAGTATTGTAGCTCTTTTACGTTTGTTTTTGTCTGGTTTGTATCAGGATCAACGTAATCTTCAGTCGCTGTGACATTCAGAAACTGGCTCTGATGAGGGCTACAGGTCAGCTCGCAAAACAGGTTTATTAGGTTGTAAAAACAGGATGGACATCTGAAGAAAAAGAAAATTCTACTTTGTATGAACCACATGGACAGAATAAGAAAAATACATTTAAAACAGGTAAATATTTAAAGTTTCCTGTAAAGAGATAAGTGAGTTACCATGAGAACAAATTTAACCCACTAATTCTTGAAACTTCACATTACCTGTGTGTGGTGCTGCATGCCTACAGTCCC
>PVIR01005918.1:0-33533 GCA_004026965.1 Petromus typicus
AAAAGAATACCTGGTGTGTTTAAAGTACAGATTAATAGCAGCTGTGATATGGGTGTTCCTTTGATGCAAAGCCATTTATGGCAGATGGAGATCCCTGCAGTGACAAGAGCCGTGTTCTCTCTGGACCTCGCTGCACTGCTCATCCATAGCGATGGGCCTCTTCAAAGGCGGCACCCCACGACACTCAGCCCTGCTGGTCTGCAGAGTCCGACATACTGTGTCTTTGCTGCTAGGCGTTTTCTTAAAGTACCTGTTCCTCAGCTGCCGTCTGACTCTCCAGACAAGGGTCCCCTTGTCCTCCTAGGGTGGAGTTAAGGCCTTGTGTGGCGTTAGGCATGCCGTGAGTATTTAATGTCAGGTATAGCCCCACTTCTCCTAAATGAACAAAATGTGTATACCCAGAAAGTTCTGCTCACTGACCTGGTTGTGTTTGCCAGGCTTGGAAGACAAATCTCATGTCAATTTTCTTCCTCTGATAGTGCTTGAGAATCGACAATTGAGAGGGATGTTTCCCTAGAAAGAATGAAGCATTCCAGAAAACCTGATTTCTTAAACCTAAGCAGATTCACACACATAGGAACAAGAGATCACTTGTCTCTTAAAGATAAGCGGAGATGCTAATTTAATCTTTGTTCTAAGAGGGGAGGAGTAGAGGGGAGGAGTAGCACGGAGCCACAGTTTTGACAACAGCTCCATTTAAAGTGGGCAGATGTAGACATGAGGTGAGTCCTTGAAAGTGAAGACAGTCTACTGAGGTTCATATTTTAATCTTTGCCTTTGAAAGCTGGGAAACCTGCAGTCATCTCTAGCAGCTCACATAGCCCTTGGGAAATTCGTTTTGATTTTGTATGACTACCCCTTGATTCAGAGGAATTACATTCCAGAGGAAGAGCGTGTTTGCAAGTTCAAGAAATAAAATTTATTTTGTCTGGCTAGAGGTGAGTTGATGGTATGTGATAGGAAAGAGGAAGGAGGCCATGTATGGATTCACTATGACAGTTAATAGTTGTCTTTAATTCAAAAACTACTGGAGAGCTGCAAGAAGTGAAGTTACATTCTCAGAACTCAGTAGTAGGCTTTAAAATAGGAATGACTTTGTTTTAGGTATTTTCTCCTTTTAAAAAATTAAAAAGATAGCTCAGTGGTTTCGGAGCCTCTCTTGCAAGTGCAAAGGCCTGGGTTCGATCCCCGGTAACCACATAACAATAGTGGGCGTGGAGACTCACCCAGGAAGCAACCAGTACCACATACCACAGTGCCGGGCGTGGTGGCTCATGCCTGTAATCCCAGCACTCGGGAGGCAGAGGCAGGAGGATTGCTGTGATGTGACTTTGAGGCTGAGCTCAGGGCCAGCCTGAACTACAAAGTGAGACCATGACTCAAAAAACCTTAAAAAAAAAAAAATTAAAAAGATGACTAAAAATGCCCCGTAAAAGTGCCACTGTGGGGTGGGCATGCTGGCACATGCCTGTGATCCTGATCCTCCGGAGACTGCGGGGGAAGATCACAGCAAGCTCCGGGCCAGCGTGAGCTACTTGGTGAGTTCAAGGCCAACTCTAGTTACATAATGAGACCCTGGCTCAAAAAATCAAAAAAGAAAAAAAAAGACAGCTAAAAGGTGAAATGCCCAGGTGTGGTGCAGACCACAGTCTGGAGCGGACCCTAACAGGGCATGGGGCTGTTTTTGCTTACTTTTCTTCTCTTTATTTTCAGTACCATCTAGAAATATTTTCGTTTGGGAAACAAACACCCTGAGAAAAAATAACTTTCCTGAGAGAACTTGGGGGAAGAGTTACAGTAACGGGAGGCAGGCCGCTCTGCTTACAGAGGGTCAGAGGAGTTCGAGGATGCGGCAGCCTGGGAACGTCTGCGCCGGCTCTTCTGCCCCAGGCTGAGGTTGTGCCGCTGCCCTGAGGCTTCTGGGGTCTCCACAATCACCCTCCCCTTCTTCTCTGTTTGCGCTCCGTTTCTCTGAGGGATTTGCAGACTGCTGTCTCCTCACCCACCAGCCGGCCTGCACCATGCTGTGGGTTAATGCCCAGCCCTCCACACCTCACGCTGTGTGCTCTGTGCACATTTGACAGACTGTCCCTGTGCACATTTCCCAGACTGTCCCCTCCATCCCAGGCCGGGTCTCAGCACTGTGAGAAAAGGAGAGCTTGGAAGGGCTCCGGCATGAGGAAAATGATGACGAGATGGGAGTAAAGGCTGTGGGGAGAAAAGGAGAAAGGTGCCGGTGTAGGTTTGGCTCTGGGAAGAGACAGAAGGGCAGCCGCTGTCCTTTTGCCTGCTTCCTTGGCATCACGGCTACGGGATTCTCCATAAGTTTACTTGGAAAACTTGTAAATTCTAGTTAGTCTAGATCTTGTGCGAGACACTTAGTTTCTTCTGGAGAATACTGCCAGGGGCTCAGGCAGCTTCCTATGCCTGGGCATTTTGGAGCATTGTAGGGAGCAAAATGCCTTGGGCATTTTGCTCCCTACACTTTCTGTTCCTTATCTGAACCTGTTAGATTCTGCCGGCAAAGACACCAGAGAATTGTGAGTGGATTTTATGTGCAGGACCTATGAGCCGCCTCGAGTGTGTGTGCCCAGCGGGCTCCGGGTCCAGGCCAGCGCACACCTGTTAGCAGGGTGAGTCCTTGGGGCACACTGTTCTGAGAGGGTAAACCCTAGGGCTGTAGGTAGTACATGCTTCACCTGTGGGCGTCTTCAGGAGTGAGAAATTGAAAGACAGAAATAAGGATGTTCATCCAAACAGCAGTTGTTACTCAGGATGATTAGTAAGTCTCGTTGATTATCTCATCTAATTACCACAAGAGCAGGTTGTGTAAGTTATATTAGGATCAGAAACTACAGTGAACATTAAGGGCAATTTTTAATTATTGCAGTAAAAGACATCTCCACTAGCCCCCTCCAAATATTGTCCCCTCGCTTTGAACACCTGCATCCCCTTGCTCTTCATGCTTCTCAGCAGGTGTGGAAGTCCTCTTTCCTGACTGTCTAGGTGACTGTCCTCCAAATGTTTACCTTTGCGTGGTCATTTTGACTTTGGGTAAGAGGCGGAAGTAGCACAGTGCTAAATCTCTTGTATAAGGTGGACAAAAAATGCTCCAAGACAGTTTTATCTGCCTGCTCTTCTATGGGATGGGATTTAGCAGCAGCATTCACCATAATTTTGATTACACCTCAAAAAACATGAAACAGCCCTTCCAGAACTGCGGTGGGAAGGAGAAGATACATGTGGTCAGCGTGGGAGAGGGGTATTTGGGGGGGTGGGGATTAATGGCACTCTCTTTTACTCTCATTTTTAAAAAATATTTAAACACTCACTATATATTGCAATCACTCCTTGCATGTGAAACATTACATAGTTTTTCTGTTTTGCAAATAATGAATCAGCAAAGACTTTGAAGATGTGGTGGCCATATTTGGTAAGACCTCCATGTAGGGTTCAGACCAAGTCCCTAGCCCAAAGTGGTTCTTGTTTTAACACCTTATTGAGATGTTTCAACCTTCTGGCTATTGGAACATAGGCTGAAAATTGCCCTCGGTTGAAGTGTTTTCACTTTGAGCCTGATAGACAAGTGTAGTCAGATAGGTCTGAGATAGAGGCTGGTCACACATAACTGAGTTGTGGGACCTGGGTCAAGATGTCAGTCTCTCTGAAGCAATAATACCTACTCCTCAGGGTACAACAAATAATATTTAGTAGTTATTATTTAAAGAGTTCTTTTCCTGAGATTTAGATATTTTTCTTTTCCTGATGAAATTTAACACGTGTAAAATTGAAACCTCTGGTCTTCATATTGTATTCTTTTTGGTTGTGTTACAATGAAGGAAAAAGAATATAAAGAAACCACAATTCAGAGATAATTGTAATAACAGAGCTGGGAAACAACAGTAAGGTGTTCGTCCCGAAGCAGTGACCCTCGCGAGCGGAGTAACGTGCTCGCTTCCGAGTACCCTTACACATCAGTGCCTCTGAGCGGGTCAGGACGCTCTGTTTTCTTACATATGCGCCGCCTCTCATTTCCCAAGAGTCAGTGCAGCTCGCAGGAGTGAGAGTGGAAGAGGGGTGTGGCTTGTGTGCGCATTTGCCCAGTGTTTGCTGTTTGTTTCATTGGAAAGTCAATAGTATGTCTCTTCACTTCGTGTGTAATTAATGCCTTGGCTTTGTTAGGGTCCTTAAACCTGTGGTGAAGTCTTTCTGGTTTTTCTGAGACCCAGAGATGGAGAGGAAAAGGAGCAACCAGAGGATACCTACACTGAGGGTAGACACTAAAGAAAACGTGGATTCGAGGGCCCAAAGGCTTCTGAGCCCTTGTTTAATGACGTGGACCTTTTGAGTAGTTCCGATGCCTTCTAGCAAAGGTAAAGAGGAGCAAAGAGCCTTTTTTAAGGAAACTTGCCTACATAAAGAATCTTGATTAATGAAAGAAAACCCAGAGAGTTAACCAAGCTTTATCTCGGAATCAGTCGTCATCTAGCATCTTATCCTAATAAGAGCTAAGAATGTGAATGAGGGAAAAAGTGAGTTAAACTTGAAAAGTGGCTGAGTGCTGATTCCAGAGCAGCTCTCCCTGCCGTGCTCTGTAGCTGACAGAGGGCTCTCCGGTAATCTAATGACCAAGGCATTTCCTGGGACAAAGAATAGATTTCCTACAGAACGGACAGCATTAATTATTCCCCTAAATTCTGTCATCACCATCTTTCTTACATGACTGTAAGTTAATTATTACTGTATCTAATGCTGTATACTCGCCATGTGCATCTTATTCTTAATTAACGTAAAGAACCTATGTGATGACTTTATTTTTACCCAAGGTAACAAGCTCAGACAGGTGAATTGTGTTCCATAGCTAACAGCTAAAGGACTTCAGGATGTGAACCCTCCCAGCAGGGTAGACGCCATTGTGGAACCTCATGGCTAGGCCCAACATGGGAAGGTGCTTTGCGCTTTTCTTGTCCACACCTTTTTCAGTGACCATTTACCTGCTGCAAATTCACAGCTCTTCAGACACTTCCCATGTGCCACATCACATCTCCCTTACGGCCTGCTGCAGTGAGAAGCATACAGAGTTAGCTTTGCAGCTGGCTGTTTGGCCAAGTGTGTTCTTCTCCCCCGCCTGGGTTCCCGCGAACATCAGCTCAGCGCGCAGGAGTGTAGCAGGTCCTTGCGTGGTCATCGGCCCCGCCTTGGATTAGGTCTGGAAGAGCCGGTCTGAGAGTTTGTGGGAGAGGCCTGCATACTAACCGTGTTGTACCCTGTGAAGAGACCATTTCTGATCTTTGAGGGATTACAGTAGTTGAAACTGTGAAACTTTCCGTATGTGCATGATTGAACGAGCTTCCCTTATAGTCTCGTTAAAACACGTTGGTGCAGGGAGACGTTAAGGGTTCTGCTGACCACTGGGTCCTGCCAGGCAAGCATTCTTTGCTCAGACAAGGATAAAGAAATGCCGTGGGCGTGTCCAGAGCCTGAGTTTTGGCGCACTGGGGACTGAACCCCAAGACCTTCATACTGAGCCCTTCTTGGTCGACACAGGTTCTCACGAAGTCGCTAAATAGCCCGGGCTGGGGATAACCAGTGACCCTGCTGACTCAGTTCTGACACATTCCGCCAGTCCCACCTATGCTGTGGAATCTCTTTTTACAACTCAGTAATAGTGGAATTTTTGCTTTCCCACAGCTCTTTTGCTGTTCTTTTAAAACCAAATTAAGTATATAATAATTGTGGATGTTTAAAGTTTAAGAATACAATTGGCATTCTAACTCTTAAGAAAACACAGAACACAAACTGTTTGTGGTACCTCCTCAGGAAATTGGAGGCACGTTCTTGAGTCTGTGTCTGGCCCTGTCCCCGTGTGAGCTGTGTGACCTCAGAGAAGTCAGTGAAACGCCAGGGTACACTCTCTTCATAAGGTGAAAATACTAGTCACTTAGCTCAAAGGACTTGCAGTAGGTGAAACGAGACATCATGCAGGCAAAGGATTTGATAACACCTAAAGGCAAAATACACACTCTGATTGCTGGGTACCTATTAACACAAGTTAAGACTGAGTCAATAAGCGTACTGTTTTCCAACACCCCATTCATTTCTCAGTGTTTTCGATGTCTTTTCAAATAAGTGTAAAATGGTTGTCCTCAATTTTGTTATTAAATGAATATGTCTTAAGATTTTCTAACCGTATTCTCGTTATGAACATATCAACAAGTCAATGTAGTTTTTCCTACTCTTTTTGGGAGATCGGGTGAGATAATGGAAATGAAGCCCTTTACCCTGAGTCACCACGCCCCTCCCTTGCCCTGCTGCCTGCGCTGAGCTAAGTCAAATCCCCAGACTCTTCTGGTATGTTGTTTTGAGATTGTGTCTTACTGAGTTGATTGGTTTGTTTGTTTGTTGTTGTTTTTGAGGCAGAGTCTGAATCACTGAGTGCCCACACTGGGCTCAGACTTGGTATCCTCCTGCTTCAGCCTCCCAGAGTCCTGGAACTGCAGACCTGTGCCGTCTTACGGAGGGCTGGAAGAGAGAACGATACTCTTGAGGATAGAGGTGGTGATGATGAGACGTCATCTCACACCGTGGAGTCTAAATGTCCTTATTTGTGCCTTCCTTCCTCTCCCCAAGTAGCCTGCAGAGGTGAGGGAAGCGGAGGGGGAGAAACCCTGTTTGTGCTCACGTGTGGGTCCTGTGACACTGACGGACGATCAGGTCCACGGCCATCGGCACGTTCTCTGCCCCACGTCCTGGCAGGTGGGCAAGGAGGCAGCTATCCTGCTGGGTGTGATAGTGGTCACCCTCGGAGGAGAGGGGGGACTTGGGTCACCTATGTGGAGGCCAGCGATGTACCTCCCTGCTGGTTCTCCGTTTTTTATTGGTTGGTTGATTGGCCCCATTTTCTATTGCATTTTTAATTTACAATTTTGAGTCTGAATTATAATATCTTCGTGGGTGGGAAAGACAGTGACATTTGTAGAGACAGTGATATTTTACTCCAGGAGATCATTATCAACTATTTAAGACCAACATTTTGTACTCAGTCTGCTTCCCCTCTCGATGGGAAGGTCTCCTTGCGATGCAGAATGTTGCCCGGAGTTGTGTATAGAAGGATGGATAAGTTTCTTGTGTTCTGCAAAGTACGCCCGGATCTTTACACCGCACACTGCGTGCTCTGAATCATTTTCGGAACAGTGGGCTGTAGAGCGGAGTTGATGGGACGTCAGCGAGGACAGGAAGGAGAGCAGGGTACAGCTCTGCCCCTCACCTTCGCTCCCTCTGTCTGACCAGCCAGGATCAGTGCAGCCAGTGGCCTGTGAATGGTCTGGACGTCCTCCGGATCAGTCAAGGGCTCTAGGCAGCAGCCGCCAGCGAGTGTCCACAGAGACCCAGGGCTGGAGGGGGCGTGGGCGGCGAGGCAGAGCTCCACAGCGGCCCCTCTCAGGAGCTGCCGTGGCCAGCGCGCTGCCCAGCCCTGTGTGTCTGGGTCTCTGTTGTCTGTGCTCTTCGGTACATTCTGGAGATCTGACAACTCAGTCCCTCAGTCAATGTCAGTTGCTTTAGAACCGATAATTAGGAAAAAAAAAAAAATCATTCACAATTTCAGCCTGGCATGGTGACACATCCCTATAATCTCTTCCACTCTGGAGCCGGGGAGTTAGCTCAGTGGTTCCGCGCCTGTCTTGCAAGTGCAAGGGCCCAGGTTCGATCCCCAGTAACCACATACCATACTGGGTGTGGAGACTCACGCGCAGAATCAACCAGTACCACATTCCACAGTGGCGGGCGTGGTGGCTCACGCCTGTAATCCCAGCACTCGGGAGGCAGAGGCAGGAGGATTGCTGTGATGTGAGTTGGAGGCTGAGCTCAGGGCCAGCCTGAACTACAAAGCGAGACCCTGTCTCAAAAAACCTTTAAAAAATTTTTTTAAAAAATCTTTTCCACGCTGAGGGGCTGAAGCAGGAGAATCGCAAGTTAAAGCCCAGTGTGAGCAATGCAGTGACTTAGCCATACCCTGTGTTAGAATTTAAAAGGACTGGAAATAAAGCTCACCGTGAGGACCTTAGGTTCAGTGTCATGTACCAGGTTAAAAGAAAGTTCTGCCATTTAATCAAAGATGTAGGCTGGTATTTTCTAGAAGTCTAGCAACTGCGCTCAACTATTATCATTGAGTTGCTGTTCTCAAGTTTACCCGTTGCTGGAACCAGGTAATAGCTGTTAAATGTGACTAAATTTTTTTGAGTGTCTTCTGTGCAGCAGACACAGGGGCTGGGTGTGGATCTTAGGTTACATTGGGGTGGAGGAGAAAGATACAGAAAGAGGTAACTGGCTAACATCATGATCAGGGCATACTCCCACTACCACAGGAGCTGTGAGGACCGAGCCGTGTGTCCTGGAATTTTATGGCTTGCCTTCCGAAAGACTGTTCGGTGACACTGTCCCAACCAAGCAGCCGAGTTCAGCTTCATTAACTATCACAGAAGTGCACAGGCAAATAATGGAGCTGAGAGGAAGGGAATAAAACGATCGAAGTGCAGTATGTGTATGCACCTGTTTCCAAATTTAATGTAATGAGGTATCACAAACATGTACTGATAATAAAAATGAATTTAGATAATGGAGGGACGTTTTGCTCATAAAGTTACTAGTTTAGTTTTCTTGGTAATGATCATCCCAGGTATTCTACTAAAAGCTGGAGGAAACTGAAGCATTTCTTTTAGGCATGTTCATTGAAATAGCATTTCAGTACAGTAAAATATATTGAGGTCCTTAAAAATTCTCATCCCCTTAGATGGTAACTGCACTCCTAGGATTTATTTCAAGAGGAAATGCTTTGAAAAATATATGCCTACGCTGGGTGTAGTGGCACACACCTATAATCCCAGCACTTAGGAGGCTGAGGCAGGAGGATTGCCACAAGTTTGAGGCCCACCTGGGCCACATAATGAGTTCCAGGCCAGTCTGAACCTCAAAGTGAGACTGTCTCAAAAAGAAAACATGTCTTACATGACACTTAAGAACAACGAGGAATGTCAGCTGTGTGTGCAGGGACCCGAGGATGCAATAAACTGCACACACGGGCCTGCCATTCATGGACCTGCGAACTCAATGAGATGGTTTTGTGGGCGACACCTTTTATAGACCACATAGCAATGTGCACAAGCAGTAGTTTGATTAAAATCTATCTTGGCCTCTTCTTTGCTGACTTTCCTCCCCGATCAGACAACCTATGTGTACCTTAGGAGATGAATGACAAGAAAATTTTATAGAAAGCACCATTTCTTTGTAACACAAGAAATTTCTTTCTACACACTCTGATCTTCTCAGTAGAGCATAAATTGTTGATTTTTTCCATGGGGCCTTCTGACCCAAACCTATTCTTCCTTTGTTCTTTTCCCCTTCACTGCTTGCTTTTATGCATAGAATATCATCCAACTAGATTTTGTAGAATTTGTGTTCTACAAATTTTTGTAGAACAAAAATTTGACTTTTGACTTACGAACTCAGCGTCTGTGAGGGCGCTCGGGTTGGTCAGCTGAAGGCTCAGTGTGAGAGAGTGTGACGGACGGAACAAGGCAAAGCCTTGGTGAGGCTGACCGAGGTTCTAGCAGGCGGGCCGAGCCCAAGTTCGGATGTTCATAGGACGAGAAACCAGGGAACTTAGCTTCTGTGAACGGCCGGCCTGACTGCAGTCCTCGGGCGGGCCGTGAGCCCTGCGCCACACGGATGCTGTGAACCTGGAAATGGACTTGCCTGAGGCGCCCTGGTAACTCCCACGCCGCAGCTGCAGGCCCTAGAAAGAACAGAAACAAAAATGTCCCAACGTGACGACCAGCAAGAGGTAAAGTAGTAACCTAAGTCCGAGGAAGGACAGTTGGTTCTCTTCGTGCTCATCCTGTGGCTCCCTTCACCTCAGAGGACGGATCGTGTGTTTTTACAACTGATTGCCTGGGGCCGGGGAGTTAGCTCAGTGGTTCCGGCGCCTGTCTTGCAAGTGCAAGGACCCGGGTTCGATCCCCGGTAACCACATACCATACAGGGCGTGGAGACTCACGCCCAGCAGCAATCAGCACCACGTACCACAGTGCTGGGCGTGGTGGCTCACGCCTGTAATCCCAGCACTCAGGAGGCAGAGGCAGGAGGATTGCTGTGATGTGAGTTGGAGGCTGAGCTCAGGGCCAGCCTGAACCACAAAAGCAAGACCCTATCTCAAAAAACCTTAAAAAAAAATTTTTTTTTTTTCCCATTGTTGGGCCTTTTAATCTCATGGCTGTTTATTTTTCCTGGTTTTATTATTCACCTACCAGACAAACCCTTTGCTTCTGCTCTGTGCCTGACTTTATCGTGAAAAACAGCTAGAAGCCAAAGACCACCTGCATTTCAGGACCCGGCCAGCACCACCTGTAGTGGAGGTAGTGAGGGCGCGCGAAATTGTGAGACTAGACTTGGATTCTAGTGTCAGTCGTGCCACACACGAGGGACTGTGAGATTTGACATCCTGGATCCTTATGTGCCTATTTCTTTCCCAAGAGAATAAACTCTCCCTGCGGTTTGATCTCTTTTACCTCTGAAGCCAGGATGGAATGTATTCTCTTCATGATTGACTACACTGTCTGACAGACGCATGCCAGGCGATGGGTAGACAAGCAGGAGCTCACCGCCCAGGAGGTGACCCTTGCAGCGTGCAGAGTGTAGAGGTTGCAGGACACCTGGAGCTTCGGGAGGGCCCTCGAGGCAGGGGCCTCAAGTGGAGCCCTCTGAGGAGTTGAGCTACATGACTGGAGGGGAGAGTGTCCCCAGCAAGAGAAGCGGGGTGGGTGGGGCCAGAATGGGAGAGAAACAGGTGTGCTCGCACAGTGGAGACAGCCGCACAGTGGAGACAGCCGGGTGACAGCGGGGACGCGAGGGCTAGGAGGGCTCCTGAAGGCGGAGATTAACAAGAATCTAGATACATCGTGGGATTATCGAGGGCGCCTTACAAGATGGCTGTAAGAGGGAAACGGACATGAGGATTAGGGCTGGCTTTGGCACGGGGCGGCAGGGGTGGGCGATGGCTTTCCCTGAACTTGAGAAGGGAGGAGGCGGGCTCCTGGGGGATTTTGTTGAGTTTGGGGTATGCTGAGCATGAGGTTGCTGTGGCATCTTTCCAAGCAGAAATACCTGGGCAGAAAAATAAATACTGATTGGAAGCTTCTGGACATGAGTCAGTGAGGGACTTCTCTTGCTCTCTCTTACCCCTTGCCCTGGAAACCTCCTCTTTCTGCTTCTGTTTCCTCATCTAAATGAAAAGGCCAGTTCGATGGTCTTCCAGACCTCAGTAGGCAGCCCCTCTCTTGGACTGCAGTCTTCTTTGTTTTTGTTTTGTTTTGTTTCCTGAAGGATGGCAGGGTAGAGTTGGAAGTTCCAGTCCTTGTTTGTTAGAATCCAGTTTTAGCTGTCTGGTTGCATATTCTCTTGCTAAGAAAAAAAAAGGTCTATTCATATGTATATTGTGAGCCCTCAACAACATCATCCTCCAAAAGTACAAAAGGAGAAAAGATGCAGGGCGATGTGGCAGGGAAGATTTACCCCATCTCTGAGGTGGGATTAGCCTAGACAAAAACACCGGGCCTCGTGATGGCCGCCTCGCTGCTCGGCGCTTGCTGGGACTTGGCCCACCCTGGAGCCTCTTGTCCAGAAGACTTTCCTCTCGCTGGACACCATTTTACCCTCTGGGCCTTGGCTGCAGTTTCTTCCTTGCAAGGAAGCCTGGGCGAGGTGGGCAGTGGCTGGGCAGGCGCCTCCCATGCGCGCGGCCTCCCCTTCTTTGGGCAGCCACTCCCTGTGAAGGCCTTGGCTTGTGGAAAGCCACCTATTTTTCTGCTTTTCATTTTCCCAAGACCAGCAAGTGTTCAAATGCTAAGGGCTCCTCCTGCTTAATGCCCACTGCTGTGAAAGGGGCGGGGAAGGGGCTGTGTTTTAGGAGAGTTCTCAGCCGCACGCTGAAATACGTGGCTGTGAGAGGACTGTGTTCGGGCTGCCATCTTCACCTGGCTGCCTGCTTTCTGCCTTCCCTGGGCAGATCCCTTCTCAAGGGAAGCCGGGAAAGGGCTGAGGACAGGTAACGAGGAGTGAGGGTTGGAGTGTGAGTTCATGTCCGTCTCATGTAGGCCTCCGCTGTACTCACTGCTGCTCGACAGCTTCGAGTGTCAGAGGTTTCCAGGCAAATGCTGTTCTGATGGGCCAGATTTTGTGCCAATTTCACCCAGTGAATTGCACGTGAGCAACAGCATAGACCTAATGGGAATTAATACAGGTGGTCTGGAAATAATAAATTCTATCAGTCAGATGGAAACCTGATTCCACCTTATCTTCAACATTTATCTCTTTAGGACCAAATATCTTAAAGCACATGCTCTTCATTTTTCAGACTTTCTGAAGGAAGCACCCCTTACCTGATGACCCCCACCCCCCCCCAACAAGTTAGTCGGTTCCTGGTGGGAAGCTAAGGCAGGACCACTGACAGACAGCGGGCGGAACTCTTGCTCTGCTGGTCTTCGCCAGTCCTTGTCAGTTGATATATCAGCTCTGGAGTCGCCTTCTGTCACAGAGGGGCTGGGCACACATGGACTGCAGATTAGTGTATCAAAGCCTGAGATTCTCTTGACTTCATAAGAATCTCAAAGTCTTAAAATAGCCTAGTAGCTAAAATAACAATAACAACAACAATAATAGCTTGCCATCGCCGAGTGGTTGTTTGTTTAATCCAAGGCTCCAGTGCTGGCAGCAGCGAGTTTCCACTAGCTGGGCTCCCACAAGAACTGCTCCAGTGGAAAGCACACGGTCGCGTCCCAGCAGGAAGCACAGGGTCTGTGAGGCTCTCTGTCAGCCCCTCTGAGGGGTTTCTTGAGCTGTGAGCTGCAGACCCCCCATCTTTAGAACTGGAAGTGGGTGTAGTAGACCTGATGGTTTTTTTTTTTTTTTTTTTGGTTTTTGGAGACAGGGTCTCGCTTTGTGGTTCAGGCTGGCCCTCAGCTCAGCCTCAAACTCACATCACAATCCTCCTGCCTCTGCCTCCCGAGTGCTGGGATTACAGGCGTGAGCCACCACGCCCGGCACTGTGGTATGTGGTACTGGTTGCTGCTGGGTGTGGGTCTGCACACCCAGTATTGTTATATGGTTATCGGGGAATCGAACCCGGGTCCTTGCGCTTGCAAGACAGGTGCCGGAACCACTGAGCTAACTCCCCGGCCCCGACCTGATGGTTTTAAAGAGACTTTTCATGCTAAGATTTCCTGCCCAGATAACTGGGCATCCCAGCGGCAGCCCTCAGGGGTACGTGAACTGCTCTTTGGAGAAGGAGGGAGCCATGGAGAGCAGCTACCCGCAGTGTGTTCAGCCATACTGCTGGGATCTCACGAGGTCTGGAAATGTGTGAGCGCCCCGAGTGGACAATGCCAGCTCCCCTTGCACCCCAGGAGCGTTTGCTGAGCCTCACCTACCTACCCTTGCCCACCTGATCTGCAGGCCCTATGCTTTCTGGTGCTCCATAGATTACAGAGCTAGCGAGCTGTAACAGTCCCCCACATCACACCCAAGCCAGCAGCTTGCCATTCGCCTCAAGCACAGTTTCCCTCACAAGGGACACTTGATTGAAAATAAAGTTTCTGGGCCTGGGAAGGATGAGGGCGACATCAGTGTGGGAATGGCCTCTGGCCGCCGACCTTGAGTCCCTTGCCTTGCAGACTGCTGGAAAGTCCTGGATGGCAGCAACTAATGGCTTTATCAAGTCACCTTTCCAGGCTCTCTCTCAGCAGTCCTGGAAAGCATCCTTGGTGTGCTTGACTTCAGATTTTGACAGGTGATAAAAGCACAGATTGAAGTTGCTGCTTCACAGAGCCCAGATTCCTCACTATTGACTGGTGTTATTGTTGCTTTTGTTGAGAACGGCGCTGATGTGCACGCTGATCCTTTTAACGGGCTGCGCTCGGGCACACGGGGAGGCCCAGGCGCTTGCCCTTCAGTCTGGCGAAGTGCACTTGGCCTGCGTGGAACCGGAGCTGTATGGACTCAGCTCATGCGCTGACATGATGGCTTGCTTTTTTCCCCGTAAAAATATAGTCAGATTAAACTGCAACTGTAAGTGTTCTCTGCATCTTTGTGGAGGTTAACTTCAATTCTGGTCTCCCATTCACTTGTCTCATCTGAAGTTTTAACATCTTAAATGTCCTGTGGTCCTAGTGACTCGTTGCTGTCCCAGAGACTGTGTAGAGGGTTCTCTTGGGATATCTCTGTGGCTCTTGTCTTCTCTGTCCCTCAGAAGATCACATTTTCTGTTCTGTGTAGAAAACTAATGCGCTCGCATACCCCAGATACAGCTGGAAAGACCTCAGTGCTCAAGGCGGAGGCCTGGACAGAGGCCTCAGCAGGCCAGCCAGGCAGCAGATGCTTGCTGCCTTGTGCACTTACTCCATTCCGTAGGGTTCAGAGAACCAAAGCCAACAGGTTGTTAAAGAGTGAGCGTAATTTGACTTCTGGCATTGACTGGGGCTCAGGGGTGACTGGGTATTTTGTTCTCTGATGTGAAACCGACTGTGTGGTAACCACTAACTCTTCCTTTATTCTTTTCTTGCAGATGAGCTCACAGTGCCTGCACTTTACCCCAGTAGCCCTGAAGTGTGGGCCCCGTACCCTCTGTACCCAGCGGAGTTAGCGCCTGCTCTACCTCCTCCTGCTTTCACCTATCCCGCTTCACTGCATGCTCAGGTAATTTATACCCATCGGCCACGACTTCACTCACTCCACCACCAGTCCTCTGAGACCTGGTTCCCCAGCGCACACCATACAACTAACACCTGTCCAGCTAACAGAGCCACCTTCAGGAAGTGAATGATCCCCTCTTCGTCAAGCTGACACCCCTCCGGGACTTACGAGGACCATCTGCAGCCATGATACCACCCACTGCCTGATGTTTGCCCCCAGTGACACCTCTGTCTTCCTTAATGATCTCACCCTCATCTCACCCACAAGGGGCCGGGCAAGGGTACCTCCCTGGCCCCCCGTTAGCTCGAGGGCACCGCTGGAGCATAGATGTGCGTTCCTTATCGTGTGGATGGGCTGCCGAGGCGGGCGTGCACTTGATCAGAGTTAGGTTTGTCTGTGTGTTTACATGTCTGGAGAGACCTCTGCTGTCAGGTTTCATGGGACTCCAGAGATGGAGTTCCCGGAGGAAGGTTGTGCTTCTTCTGTATTATAGGAAAGATAAAGGCTTCCTTACTCCATGTTTAGGAAACTCCGGAGCAAAGATACAGTGTAGTGTCTCAAATGTAATTACAAGTCAAGGTAGAGCTGCTCCTCTGACTCACTCTCTTAGTTTAGAGTAGCCTGAATTTCATAAACAAACTCCCTTGTCTCTCCCCAGTGATGGCTATCTGTATACTAACACTTCCCGTCTCCCTGGAAAAATGTTTCCCTGAGGTTTGCTTTTAGTGTAAGTAGTAGTAATCTTTGTTAAGATTTGCCTTCGGAAATAACCACTCATTCTTTGGCCCACGGAGAGTGATGATCAATAGGAAATAAGTAGAAAGAATATAAATTCCGTTTTTCTTAGCCCATGTGTCACTCTGCCTGGTTTTTAAAACACTGTTGGGCTAGGATAGGTGGGGGGATTTTTTTGTTTGTTTGTTTATAAATTTGGATGAAATGCACAGCATTTTCCGCTCTCTGAGCTGAGTTAGCTCCCTGCGTTCTGCCTCCAGCTCGCGCAGGCGCACGCAGGCCCACAGCCCTGGTGCCTGTGCCTCTCTGAGGGCAGAAGGAAGCAGAACAGCAGCACCATCAGGGAAGGCAAATGGGCATGGGCATGAGAGGACTTGGCACAGAAATCAAAGCTCTTCTGTTTCCCTTTTTCCTGCTGCCCATGTCAGTGCTTTGGGCCCTCCCAGCTGGCAGGAAACGGAGAGCTCAAGGTAGACCTCTGAGTGTCTTGAGTCTTCCGCAGATCTGTAGTGAGTGACAGCAACTGAAAGAAAGGAAGCCTTTTTCCCTGCCCACCTCCAGTCTACGGATGAGATGTCCCTTCACCAGAGGGCTTTCAGTGAAGACCATTAATGTGTAGTCTTCCGAATTTCCACAGCTTTGATAAGTCAGCAACAGAGCCTTTCACTTGGAGAACTGAGAGTTGACAGTGGTTGGGAAAGACTGGGAACAGTGGCTTTGAACCATGGCATCCGTCCTTGCTTCGTTCATGTGACAGCTGAAATCAAGTGATTCTGGATGTCCTTGGTGACAGGAGGAGTCTTAGATTAGACGCCCTACATGGTATGGAAGGAAAGGGAGACAGATGGTGCAAGGTTGATCCAACATCTGACTGAAGGGAATACGTTGCCCTGGCGGCACCTTCCCCGGGCACTTACTGGATCGAGTGTTGCCCAGCCTGGGTATACTTTTCCTGCTACATCAGCCCTAGATTTGGTCGAACTCTTGTTCATGTCATTGAGATCCACATAGATGACTTCTTATTTGGAATCATTTCCCGTGCAGCTTTGGACTCTATATCCCAAAGAATCATGAACACATGTGGTTATTTAAATTTCTTCACTTTTGGGACGCAGAGTGAACAGGTAGAAGCTTTTACAGGTGAGGAAACAGGCTTGAGAAGATGGAGAGCTGCTCAGAGTCACAGTGGCTCTACCAGGAGCAGACCCAGACTAGTCACATGCCTCCTGGGCGCAATTCTTTCCACCCTGAGGTGCTGGCTCACCAGGACTTAATGGAATTTTGGAGAGGCTTCACTCCAGTGACTTCCTGGACCTTTTTTCTCTTAAGTAAAAGGGAAGCCTGTGAGAAGAGACGTGGAAACAAAGACAAGGGAATCGGCACCTGACTGCACCCAAGGGTGACAGAGAACCTTAACTATCTGGAGGTAGAACAGTGGGGAGCCCCAGATGGACCCTCTTCCCATAGTGAATAACTCAGTTTTTGTCTTGGAAGTTTTGTAATGTCTTTGGAGAGTCATCTAAGTATTTTGCTTTACTTAGCAATGTTGTGCTCTGTTTTGAGACATGGATTTTTTTTTTCTTCTAGTGTTTCTCTCCTGAGGCAAAGCCCAACACACCTGTCTTTTGTCCACTTCTCCAGCAAATTAGATTTGTCTCTGGGAATGTGTTTGTCACATATCAACCTACTGCAGACCAGCAGAGGGAGCTCCCATGTTGAATCTGTTGGTTAGCTTTTTTTTTTTTTTTTTTTTTTCCCCCCCCCCTTTTACAAAAAATATTTCTTGGTGACATTTGAGAGATTCAATAAAAATTTTATTCAGAACAACAACAACGAAAGATCTCAAGTAGACTGCAGCGTTTTGTTTTTGCGGTGATTCAATTCTGGAGCAAAGGCGTTCATCTCTAACCAAAGTTTTGGGCCCTTGACAACTTAAGTATGTTACACAGGAGGAGGAGGACCCAGAAAAAGGATCCGGGGAGCCGGGGCCCCGGGTCTGAGGCCTTGTCACTGCTGCTGGCATCTTCCTGGGCTCCCACATACCACAAGCTGCATCTTGGAAGATTCTCACCCCAGCAGCCACCAGCCACCAGCCACAGGAGTGCTCGCCTCACCGGGGACGGCATGCCTAGCTAGTGGGAACCTGTTCGCCACAAGTGGATGTGTTTGCCTGTTGAGATCCAGAGGAAGGAGGACCCAGGAGATACAGCTTATCTTTAAAAAGAAGTCGGGTCACATCTCTAGTTGTGCTCCAGTTTCATTTATGAGCAGGTGCCCCTCTCCATAGATAATCCCAGCTCTAATCTTAAGAGGCGATTTGCATTCTAATCCCACTTTTTAAGAACTTGCTGGATAATAGGACTGCAGACTGCCTTACTGTTTTTAAAGATGAAAGAGCAATCTCATGCACCAAACATCTGATTTCTAAGATCATTAACAGTTCTAGAAGTGAACATTTAGCTTATTTTCAGGGTCAGTGGCATTGCATTTGAAATGTATTAAATATCTTGTGTAAGTCACTGAGAGGAAGTTTTATCCACCACCATCTGGAAGGTTGTTCTCTGAAGACAACATCCAGCTCTTCCAGCTCTTCCTGTTGTGTTCACACACGCCTGCCTTTGAAGTCCAGGTTCATCTTTTGCTTTTAGTCTTGGTCAGTAAGCACACTGCCCTCTGCACGTTCTAGAAACGCAATGCCACACATACATCTTCCACTACGCAGTAAGAGTTGGACCGGGAGCCTCTGCAGAGATACAGGACTGAGACCTGGCTGCCTGCTGCCTCTTTGGAGGCCATATTCCTCTCATACCACCCTAGTCTTTGCAGAGCATATGCGGGCCGCTGCACAGCTCAGGGCTGAACACATCACTTATGCTACAGAAACAGAACATTGCGAAGACTGGACTTCTTGAGGCCAGGCCCCTTGGGAGGTCCCTTGTAACACAGTGGAAAATTCTTAAAGGTTAAACCCAAAATAAACACAGAAGTGGACCATGGGAAAAGAGACATAGTCAAGTGGGGCAGGGAGATCACAGAGGGGTGGACTGATGGGCCTAGGCGAGTGCTGTGGGGCTGTCCCCCTTGACTGACATTTACTCAGCAGCAGGGGGCCGCTTCCGAGAACTAGATTTTAGAACATTTTCTTTTTTGGAACTTTGGGTAAGCATCTCTGTCCCTCACGACTGCCTTATGGAGAATATTAGGAAAAAGGCACGGGGCCCTGCAGTGTGGCATGAGGAGTGTGGACACAGAGCATGACAGTGTGTCGACCTGGGCATTGAGAGCCCCTTGGGCAGCTGTCACCTACCTACCCTAGGTGCCTCCTGTGCAAGGAGTCTTGTTTTTCAGCCCCTTAACTCCTGTTTTTCAGGCCAGAGCCATTGCTGCAGTGCTGGGGGTCCTCCTAGGGACAGTGACCAAAACAGTCTCCGATATACAGGCAAGGTCTCTACCACCTCGTGTGCACCCTGACTGCCAAAAATGAGGGAAGGACTGGGGTTCTGGGCCTTTGGTTCTGTGAGTCCCATGTGGCAGCAGCTCATGGCGTGGGCCCTGCACCACCCGCTGCCTCCTTCAGAGGTGCTGTCGGGCCTGTGTAAAGACCCAGGCTTTGAAGGACTGCACAGGGTACCTGGGTGGAATCGTTTTCAGACGTGAGGAAACTCTTAATCCTCTGATGCTTGTATGTCCCTCTAACCCTGCAGCTATGTGCAGGCAGACTGGGGAGAAACCATCCCGAGTGCTGTGTGTCCGCAAGATGTCAGCCCAGCCTTGTTTGGGCTATCTCGGAACATCTAGCTTAGTGCCCTAGGAGTGGGCAGGTGGGCAGTGTTGGCCTGCGAATGGGCTCTGCCTCTCCCAGGTACTGTGCGTCTCTTTCTTCTGAGACTCAGACCAGGCTGAGCCTGTGCTGTCGCCTGACCCACTTTGTGCTGCACCACTTTTTCTTTGAAGTCCGTGGAAGTCTGGCCAGCTGGGAACACAGGCCAGGACGTGTCCAGTACAAAACCTCCCTGGGACAGGAGCACATCCGGAGTGGGAGACGCAGGAAGTCCCAGAGCAGCATGGTGTTTCTCGTTGCTCAGCTTCACACCGTCCTCCCACTAGGATTTGCCCAGCTTCCTCCCCTGGCCGTGTGAACACTCTCCTCCATAACCCTCTCCATCGCTCTCCCCTCTGCACTGGCATTTGTGGCGCTAAGCAGCCTTCTCAGAAGATAGCAAACATTTGCTGCTCACCACTTAAGCGATCCAGAGTTACTCATCCTAGCCTTGCTAGAGATACTTGTTCTTGAGGCAGGGTAGCTGACTGAAGCCAGACAGTCCCCTACTGGCAGCTTTCGGCGGCAGCAGCCGCTGTCCCCGCGTGTGGCTGGCTGGCCTTGGCCATAGTTCATTTTTTTTTTTTTTTTTTTTTTAGGTTTTTTGAGACAGGGTCTCGCTTTTGTGGTTTAGGCTGGCCCTGAGCTCAGCCTCCAACTCACATCACAATCCTCCTGCCTCTGCCTCCCGAGTGCTGGGATTACAGGCGTGAGCCACCACGCCCAGCACTGTGGTATGTGGTGCTGGTTGCTGCTGGGTGTGGGTCTCCACACCCAGTATTGTTATGTGGTTACCGGGGATCGAACCTGGGCCCTTGCGCTTGCGAGACAGGCGCCGGAACCACTGAGCTAACTCCCCGGCCCTGGCCATAGTTCTTGAGCACCAGATTTTCCAGCAGTCAGGACGTGGAACACAGCCCACGGCGGGCCTACAGCCTGGGTGCACCAGCATACCTTTCGCTGGTGCGCTGTGTCTTCTGTTCTCATAAACATATCCCACATCCTCTGAAAGGGAGTCTCCCTGGATCCTGTGCAGCCTAATGGTCAGAGCCTGGTCTGAGTCTCAGCGAGTCCTGTAAGTTGTCCTAGCGAGCGCAGCCTCTTCCTCAGGATTACTGACACATGCGAGGACCCACTGTGCTGTTGGCTCTGTATTTCCAAATCAGACTGTAATGATGGTTACTAGACACAGCTAAAAATGAGATTTTAGGCACGTTTTTGCTTTTACTTTTTTAGTCCTCACCCTGCCTCAGTTTCCTTACCTAGGAATGAGAAGAAACAAGACCTGCCTCTCAGAATTGTTTTGAGGTGAAGAGTTAAGTGCTTGGCCTAGATTAGGCATTGTTACAGTAGTTCTTCTGGTACCTGCCCTTTGTAAGCACCTGCTGTAGTCTGATGTAGCTCAGAGGTCCCGGAATCCTCACCATAAGTGTGAGCAGTACATAGGCACCGTCTCTCCAGGACCCAACAGGAACTGAGGACCAGCTTTGTGCTTGGGTACAAAAGGACCAGGGCACTCGCGGTCAGTGGCTGCCTGTGAGTACTGAGAGGTTCTGTTGGCGTCACCTGCTCTCTACCAAGAATTCTGGCCCCTCCCTAAGCATAGATACCCAGGTACCATCCAGAACTATGTGAGGCCGAACGGTGCTGGAAAGAAATCCAAGGGTAGAAAGAAATTTTGCAATTACACAACATAATCTTCGTAAAAGAAGAAAGAACTTTTCCTTGAAGAAAACCAGTTGTGACAGGGCAGAGAAGGAAAATCAACTCCAAATGGGATCATGTTTTATTCAGGGCTTGTTCTGCCAGTGGGGAAGGCCAGGACCCAGTGACAGGATGGAAAGTGGGGCACTTCAACTTCAAGCTCCATGCGTTCTGCCCGCTTCACTGAGCGCCCCTCCTGGGAACCTCTAATGGCCCTTGATAGCAAACACAGTTAAAAATTAACAGGCTGACAGAATTAAATATGGATGACAAGCAAGCACTGTGGACTTAATCTGACACAGGGTGTTACACGCTTGGGTGCCCTCGACCCAAGTGGCATCTTGAATGAACCTGGAGATGTCTGAGCACATTTCACATGCCCGTTTGGAAGTCAGAGCCTAAGTTACACTTAGCACAGACAGCAATAAAGTCTAAAAGCCCAGGAGAGAGAACTATCCCTGAAGGGTTGTACTCAGGTAAACCCAGCCTTCATTGGTGTTTGCAGGACGTGCTTACGGTCCTAGGCCCTGCTCTTCCACGGGCTTGTCCCTGCTGGGTCTCTGTGGTCCTGCCATCCCACAGTGGAGTGTGGTCTCCAGCCATGGCTTCCTTGCTCCCCGCTTTCCGTGTGGGGTGGGCGTGATGCCTCTCTTAGTACCCTTTTGCTGAACTGGTAGAAAGCCGTTCATGCCCTGGGCCGGGAGTAGCGATGCCAGACAAGCAGCAAAGAATGCTGACTGCTTCCTGCTCTGTGTGGATGCTCAAGAAGGGTGTGGGCAGCCAGGTGGGGGTGGCAGACGGCGCTGAGTGACC
Organism: Petromus typicus; assembly: GCA_004026965.1. Lineage (NCBI taxonomy): Eukaryota > Metazoa > Chordata > Mammalia > Rodentia > Petromuridae > Petromus > Petromus typicus. The sequence continues at coordinate 21,815 of PVIR01005918.1, forward strand.
ATGAAAGGCACCCTGAGTGAACCCGTCTTCAGGCAGGGTAGACGTGTTTGAAAAGTCTTGTTCCAGTTTGTGGGAGTGCTTTATTAGAAACTAGGGTTGCTGTGAAAGAGTATAGTTGGTGCTATAAAAAGAATAGTCTTTATATTACAAGTCATAACTCTAGTCTGCTGGGCAAGTGCAGAGGTTTGTGGAGCAGAGTGGACTTTGGGCAGCAGTGTGTCTCTAGCCTGGCAGCCCAGTGACCTGCCAAAGGTCCTCGTGCGGTTGGTTTGATGATCCTGCCCAGGGGGAGACCGCAAGGCCTGCAGTGAGTGAGGCAAAATAGGTTTTCATTAAAGAAGCATGTGAGTGGCATGCTGCAAGGGCTTAGGGCTGAGGAAGCCCCCACAGAGAAATTGAGGGCTCCATTGGGAGGAAAATAGTAAGAAACCCACTTTCACGGGCCCGGAATTTAGCTCAAGTGGTACTGTACCTACTTTGGAAGCACAAGGGCCCAAGTTCGTTCCCTGGTGCCAAAAAAAACCCGCTCAAGAGTGCCTGTGAGTTACAAGCCAATTAATCTTTGTCGTTCACATAAACTACTTGCTCATGGTACTGATTTTTTTCAGAGAGCCCCTTTGCTGTGAATGAATAACAGTGTCAAGAAGCAGGATGCCCCCCCCCCCCCCCCCGAGCATCTAGGACCCTGGCTTGTTGTCTGGTCTTTGGTGCAGATTTCCTCACGAGCTAGAAACTTGGATCCACACTGGCCCACTCAGCCACCCAGATCCACTGAACGTCACCACTCGCAGCGCCTCCCAGACCACATTTCTCAGGCCCCACGGGGGCTAATGGCTGTCACAGTATGGGAAGGCTCTGTGGACAGATACACTCAGAAAGCCAGGAGTAGATTAAACATTTCTTAATTTTTTTTTCTTCTTTGGGGTTATTTGATTTCATTGTGGTTTTTTTGTTTTGGGGAACCTCTGGGAAGCTTTTTATATACTGCTTGTGTCCAGAATCAGTGGTGCTCATCTGAGTGTAACTTACTGGCTAGACGGTCTTCAGACTGGCCTCCCAGCCATACTTATAGAAATTATTGCAGAGCAATGTCTCTGACCTATGTCTTGCGGTCACCTCAGGGCATTTTAAAAACGTAAATTATAGCCAGGTGTCATGGCCCTCACCTTTGGGACACTGAGGCAAGACCACCACAAGTTTGAGCCTAACCTGAGGTGTTTTGCAAGACCTTTTCTCAAAATACAACATTTTTTCAAAGGTTTGGTGATAGAGCTCAGTGCAGCAGCCCTGTGTTCAATCCTCAGCCTCACATGAAGAGCAGCAGGATACAGGGCCTCACCACTAGAATTTCTCCATCAAAGATTCTAGGTCACAGTGATGGTCCAGGGACCACTCTGAGAACCAGTGGTGTGGATTCATCCTTTACTTTAGCAGAAAAGATACTGCCAAACCCAAGGATGTTCACTAACCGTAGGGACTGTTCATTGCCCAGCACATGGTAAGCAGGTCTCTTGTCTGCTTCTCAAGGCCAGTGTGACACCAGCCGGGAGTCAGGTATCTACCCGCTCCTGTCTTACTCTGCTGCTCACAGCCCTCTGCAGAAGGCACAGTGCATCGGGTAGATGCCGCCCTAGAGACAGTTTTCCTGTCCCGGGCATCACTGCAGGGAATGGAACCTCTGTGTTTGAGTCCTCTGGGCTTTAGCGTCCTCACTCGAAATGGTGAAGTTGTTTTTGTGACTATTTTCTCTGGTGTTCCCTTTGATTTTTTACCCCAGTCACTTCTTTGTGACTATTTCCATTCTGAGTGCCCAACCTGCTGCCAGCTGAGGGATTAGAGCCTGACAGGGTCATTCCTGCGGGGTCCTTGGGTAGAGAAGTCTCACTGTGACATGGTGCACCGAAGATTCCCAAGGTCTCCCACGGCACTCACTCAGCCCATAGTCCAGGTGAAGTACTTACTCAGCGTGGTCCCCGGCACAGACCAAGGCAGATTCAGCATTGGTTACATTTATTATGCCAGCGGCACTAACAGGGACTTTGGAGTGCCGTAGAATTGTGTGCTGGTTTGTGTGTAGAGCACAGGCGCGCTCTGCAGCTGAGGTGAAATTGTCCGGATGCTGTCGTGGGGGCCCAGCCTCACCGTGACATGGTTGGAATGAGTGGACTTCCTCGGGGCGAGTGGGGCAAGTTGCGGGGTTGCTGCTGGAAAACAGCTCCTGGGGGGTGGAGAGTACCCAGCAGAGCAAGCCACCCGAGTGAGGAGCGAGAGGAAGGGCGACCACACACACACACACACGCACACGGCGACAGTGAGCGCAGAACAGCTTGTGCACTGAGGCAAGATGAGCAGACTGCCCGCCCATCTCCGTGTGGAAACGGGAGCAGCACACACCTTGCAGATCCCCTCTGCCCTTGTCGGAAGGTGGGCACTGCTGGACCTTGGTGTTAGGGTGGGCCACCTCTGGCCAGGATCCTGGGTCTGAGCTGTGGGGCCTGAGAGGAGTTTGGGGTCCGCCTTGTCCTGCCCGCCACTGTCCGTCCACTGAGTCACAGCCCTGCTCACTCACTGGCATCCTCCACCTGGGCTCAGCTGAGCAGTTTAACCTGGATCCCCCACCCACTGCCTGGGATCCCCTGAGGACAGGCGTGTGGACAGAGGGGCTGCGTGCGGGGGAGGAGCCCCCAGCCAGAGGCGGCCCCTGCCCGGGCAGCACGGCCACCAACCCCGACACCGCCCTCGCTCTGACCGGTGCACATGACTCCAGCCCCTCCACTGTGTGTAGGCCCCCCGCCCCTCTTTTAACAGCTGTCTCAAGAAGGCAGCTCCAACTCTACTCTTTGCTTAGTGAGCAAGTGGACTCAGATGCACAAAACCGTAAGCCATGGGTAGGTACGAGTTTTTCTTGTCTCTCTCCTTCCAGCCCCTTCTGCCTGCGCCTCCTCTCACCTTCCAGTCCCCTCCATCCCACCCCACCCTCTCATTTTCTTTGCCCACCAAATACTTTGGAATAATGGGGTTTTAGTCTACCTGATGGGGCGTTTCTGATACTGCAACCTAAGAACTGGCCCTCCCTGAGCCTCGGAGCTTCTGTTGGCGTCCGAGTAATACAGCTTTGCTCACTCAGGACTGGGGCGGCCTCCTGTTCTCTGGTTTCTGGTGAAATCTCACACAGTCCCCTCAGGTGACCTAATCTGTGGTGGCCTGAGGGACTTGGCGGTGGATTTCTGGTGTCAGAAGAGCAGCTCAAGATGCACCCTGGGTCCTTTCAAGCCATGTGTCCCAAGTCGGGCCAGAAACCTACTCCAAAGTGGCTCGGGGTGGAGCCCCTGCAAGGTTCCCTCTGGCACTGCCAGCTGGGGGAATACAGCAGAGCCCCTCTGGGGAGGGCTGTGGTGTAGGAGGAAATACAAGGACTTGTGTGGGGACCAAGGAAGACTGGGGCACTGTGGCTTCTCCACAAGGCCCAATCTCTAGGGCTCTGAGCTCTGAGTTAGATTAAAGTTTTACCCCAGGGCTGATGGCACAGTCCTCTGTGAGCACGGCCACCCAGAATACCTAGACCCACAGCTGATTTTCTCACCTATAAAACAAGATGGGGGTGGGTTGTCATCAGTCCTTCGGGGGCCCAGTGTTCTACAGCTGCCTCATAAGCCTCAGCGTCATTGCACCCCCATTTCAGCCAGAATGACTCCTGCTGCCTCCAGTACTTTGGAAGTTTGAACAAGGCTCCAGCTGTCCCACCCGGGGAGACCACCTCCCACGGGGCCCTCCAGGTGCCTCCACTGAAGTTTCTCCTTCCTCTGCCCTCCGCAGGGCTCTGTGTCGCAGGTTGTAGTCTTGGGGAGGCATCCCTCCGTACAAGGAAGAGCAGCATTAAACAGGCGCCTCATGCCTGTGTCCAGGGGCTTTTGGGAAAAACTGACAATGTTAAAAGCAAAGTACCCTTGCCCTTTTGTTTTTCACATTTCCCTTGGCATAGGACCCAGAACATTCTGCAAAGTGGACAGTCGTGCGATCCATTTGTGTTGGGGTTGGCCTGCTTTTTTAGAAATCCAGTGGAAGAGATGGGGTGTCTGTCTTCCCCAGAAAGGCTTTCCGCCCTTCGCTGCAGGCCCCTCCCCTGCAGAGGAGGGAGAATTGGTTGCAGGTTCAGTGCCAAGAAGCCACAGTCCTTTCTCTAGAAGAACATGAACAAACCTGAGGGAAGTTTTGGCCAAGCCAATGTGGCGAAGGGATCGTAAACTGCTGCGTGCCCATCAAAACATAAATATTTCCACATCCTGCCTAGAAAGCAGTGAGGCACGCTTCCCTGGCTCAGCATTTCCGAGTGTGGCAAATGGAACTCACTGGGGCAGACTGTGCCTCGTGATGGCCGCTAACTGAAAAGGACAGTGGCGCCGCGGAGCTGGCAGAACCACGGGCCCCTCTTGGTTCAGATGCTGCCCTACAGGCCCACTGTGCATCCACAGGGGTGGGTGCACAATCTCAGGATGCCACGCTGGCAACTGGCCACACACTGGGCAGTGTTAAGAGGGACCGTCTTGGGGCATGAGGAGCCCAGCACAGGCGGCCCGCGCGAGGCAGCTCACAGCATCTCCCCGTGTGTCTTTTCAGATGCGCTGGCTCCCTCCCTCCGAGGCTACTTCTCAGGGCTGGAAGTCCCGTCAGTTCTGCTGAATGCTGTGTAAGTACCTGGTTCCCTGAGGACCACGTAAAGCGCCTAGCACACACCCAGTACACAGTAGGTGCGTCACGCCCACAGCCCAGATCTTTACCCTTCTGCATTCTTTGCTCATCTGTCTTTTCCAGGAGAAAGTTTCTGCCGAAGCTGGGGGAGAACTGAGGTATGTGTGCTATGCAGAGTCTCACTTAGAAATCACATTCCTGTCCAACCTGCTTTGTAGATGTCACTGTAGATGTCAGTGTGAAACCATGATAAAATTCCATTACATAATGCTGATACGCTGATCCCAGCATTAAGCAGAAACCTTTAGGCTTTCCTTACAAGTTTTTATCTTGAGGGAAACAGTATCATAAATTGACATCTGTGCAATTTGAGGCTGAACTTCACTTTAAACAACTGTTACATGGTTTTTCTCTCCTATACAGAATTAATACAGAAATCCAAACTCCTCCTGTAATTCAGTATGTTAACGGGCACCATTGTTCCAAATCATAACCCGAGGTGTGGATTCAGGGAGGCTGTCTCAAGTGAAGTTCCTTTGGTGCACAGTCCCATGGTCAGCTGGCTCAGGGTTGCGTCTTCCTTCATGGAACAGGAACAAAAATACATACAGAAAAGGACCAGACTGCAGTTGTCCTGTGGCTAGAACACGAGCAAATACCGCAGGGAGTCACGCTCGTATACTGACTACTGACAAGTCACGGGCCTTTTCCTGGAGAACAGAATGCTTCCAAACAGAACTACTACTTACTCTTTCATGTTACTGAATCTTTGGATGAGATCACCGAAGGCCTTTGGGGCACTTGAAGAGGTACATGAAGCTATCTTTGACAGTGCTTACAGGGAAGATGGCGGGATAGTGTTGCTGGAGCTGAGCTTGTGCAGTCTAGGGCCCTCTTGGCGGGAAACAAAGAGACACTGAATAGATTTTTTTTTTTTCCCCGATATAGAAGATTGAACCCAGGGCCTTTGCACTAAGCTATATCTTCAGCTCTTTTCCTTTCAGGACAGAACCTCTGCTAAGTTGTCCAGGTTTTTTAGAGTCTGGGGTTTATTTTCTACAGGCAAGTTGGCTTCAAAACCTGAAGTCTGAGTTGGTTGTTGAGGTTACCACCTTCCAGAGTGGCACCACCTCCAGACTGGCTCCAGCCCTGTGTTAGGGGTGCCTTTGCTCTCAAAGGGAGGGGCCTTGTCCCCTTCCAGCAGGAACAAGCCAAGACAGACCAGAGGTACGGGGGAGAGCTGAGTGGCTTGAGTAGTGGCAGATACTTGGGGGGCATTGTCAGGAGAGTTTGCCACTTAGTGGCAATCTTGATTTGGCAAAGTTGGCAAAGGATGGTGGCCGGGGACCTGTGGAAGGGCTGTGAGTGTTCACGAGCACTTAGCCGGGCTGAAAGGAAAGCAGGTGTCCTAAAGCAGTTGTGTGGGTTCACAAGGTCCTGGGCTCCATTTATATCAAGTTTGTCTAATTCTCAGGGTACCATCAGCCAGAGTTCAAGAGATAGTAATAGTTACCAAAGCAGAATTAGCAGTTGCTCCCTTGTAAACTTAAGAGCTTCTAAGAACCCTGTAAGATCTGGATCAAAATATGTAATGTCTCCTGGAGATGAGTCATTTGTTCTGAGCCATGCGTAAGACTCTCCCTGGTCTGGAGGAAGTAGAAGAGGGGAAGGAGAATAGACAATGGTGCTCGCTGTTTCTGTAGCCCAAGTTAGACCAGCTTGGTGTGCCTCCCTCTCATCTCTTGGGTTAAGCCCTTCCCAAGATGTCTAATAATCGAAGCTATGTAATATTAGAGATAGAAATTAGAACTGGAAATGGTGGTGCTGATGACCTAATATTAAAGTTTTAGGATGAGTCTTGAAAAGGGCCAGATGAAGGATGGTTGTATTGGCACCCCTGGCCTGGTGGCTGCCTCCCTTTCACTAAAGGGGACTTACTGCCCCGAATTAGGTTTGCCCTGTGTGGAAAGAAGGTATCAGAACACAAGGTAGAGGCAGGACTAAGGTCTGGTATGAGACACAACATCCTAGATTGCGGCTGCCTGTCATCTCTGATGAGACAGAGTCTCAGATGACATCCTTCCAGACCCCAAGTGCCTGGGGCCTACTCTCCCAGGAACCCCTGTGAAATTTTGAGACAGGGCCTCACTTTGTAGTTGAGGCTGGCTCTGAACTCACTATGTAGCCCAGGCCAGCCTCTAACTCAGCTCTAACTCAGCAGTCCTCCTGCCTCTGTCTCCTGAATGCTGGGATTGCAGGCGAGTCACTATACCCAGCATTGCAATATGTGGTTACCAGGATTGAACTTGGGACCTTGCACCAAAATGGAGCTAAATTCCTGCCCCTCTGTGGGATTTTTAATTTATCTGCTTTGACTTGATGCTAAAGAGGAGTTGTTGAATGACATGGGTTGTACCTGCTGTGTGCTACACACAAATACATGGAACCCAGGCCAGTGCACTGAGGGGCTCTGGTTCTACAGGGAGAGAACTGGGAACTCATGTAACGAGACAGAAGTGACTGCTCCCAGATCTGCCTGGTGAGAGAGGTGGGAGACAGGGAGCGTGGTGCCTTGGTGGTGGTGGCTGAGGAAGACGTGAGACCCCAATAAAGGGACTGACAGGCCTGGGGTCCAGTGTGACGTCTGCTTGGCATCTTGCCCGAAATGTGGTGTTCTCACTAGGATTTTGGCAATGGCCCTACTAGGGGCAGAGAATCCCAGAATATACAGAAATGACTGGGAACTACCAATTCTCCACATCTAAGGAGAGTGGGGAGCGTAAGTACCTTCTTTGTCACTCATTATGGGTAATGAGAGTCACACAGCTTTCCCTGTTAGGTATCCAAATACAGTTAAATACTTTTTTTAAAGGGAAGGAGATAGTGTGGGTGTGGAGGGTATTCATAAAAACACATGAGATTTCCTTGGCCAGAGACGAAGACCACAGCTTAGAAATATAAGCACATGTCATTACAGCCTGACCGAACTAGAGAAGGAAAACAGCCAGAGATAACACCACTGGAATTTGAGGCCATTTATTCCTTAGAATTTGTTTAGGGAGTAACAGCCTCACTTGTCTTTGGCAGTGAGCACAAAAGCCTCAAGCGCAGAATTGTGCTGCCGCAGGGGTGCATGCAGAGGTGCTTTACAAGAGGGGAGAGGCACTGGTTCTTGAGTCAGGCTTGGGGAGCTGCTGCAACTTCTGCCTGTACCCTGCACTCTCTCAGGGCTTGTGCTCTTGCACTGCAGTGTGCCCAGAAACCAGGGCAGTTGTTATCTGACCTGCCACTCTACTGCCCTTCTATTAATCAAGGCCTCTGTTGCACTTGAAGTTGAAATAACAGACTCAGGACAGCTGTAAGTGTAATGAAGAGGAGGTAGGTAATAACAGATACGTGGTTCACATGGTGCTGCTCAGTGTTGTTTGAAAAGGAAAGCCTGTGAGAGACTAAGCAGCAGCAGCAGAACGCACTTCAGTTCTGTCCAGCGGCTGAGGGTGCAGGGTGAGCTCAAGAACCTAGGACAGAAACAGAGGCCCAGCACTTTCCAGAAGGGGCTGCTTTTCCAGAATGGGCCAAGAAATTGAACTGTCATCTGCTCTGAGTCAGAATATCTAGGGTTGAAGTGCAGGGAGGCCTGAAGGAGTCCCCCACAAAGGTGACTTGCAGGGGGCTGGCAGGCCTTCCACAGTGGAGACCTCATCATCCATGTGGAGACAGGCCCATGTGTGAGCCCAGGCCCCAGCGTAAGGGACGGGTTGGGCTGGGCCTGCCTGCCTGGTGTCCTGGTGGTTGGTAATGATCTGCTGGAGGAGCACTGGATAGGCTGTCCACACTCAGACCCTTAGGGCAGCGGTATGCACAGAAGCTGGAACCCCACCTGCTCCTTTACTTTGAGTCTAGCTGCCTGGTTGTTCCCAACTGGGGAGTTCAAAGAGGGTGGCCGTGTGTGAGACCAGGACATTGAGTCTCAGGACTCTAACTCAGGTCAAGATCCTACTTAGGAGCCTCGAGCCTCTGCGCCATCTCTGCAGTTCCAGTAACTCTCCTGCTTGTTACTCAGAACTTCACAAAGTCATAGGCTCAATACATTTGCAGTTGCCTTTGCTTGTGGGAGTCTTGTTCTCACCAGTCCACTGCTCCCAGGGAGCCCAGCTCAGCACACACAACTGTCATTCGCATAGTAATGGGGGGAGTTTTATTGCTAAACCCCATGCTTCTGAGCAGGCGTCTTGTGTAGCTTAGACCCCTAGGCCAAGGGGAATCTGGCAGTTCATATGGCTTATTCAGCACTGGGCAACCCTGGGAGGGGCCTGCGTCCATGGCTGCTGCTCTGACTCCCTCTGGAGGAGTGTACAGTGGCTGGGAGAAGTTGGGCAAGCTAATTGCAAGGACATGTGTTAATTTTCCTGTCCTCAAATAATGTAATGTTGCTGTGTGTGGCAGGCAGTGTCTGCCTGTAATCCCCAGGATTCAGACGTTGAAAATCAATGTCACTTTGAGGCCAGCCTGGGCTACATAGCAAGACCATGTCTCAAAAACAAACAACACTTTTACTTGGAAAGCAGAATTCTCTCAATTTTTTAATGTTTTTGTAGTGAAATTCTGGGGAAAACTTCTTCCCACCCTTAATTCTGAGTGGATGGAGGTCCTAAACCGAGTCCCAGACATCTGAGGAGCTCAAGGAGTTGTTGGCAGACCCCAAATTCCTCTGTTGAGGAAGCCCCATGTAGGGGCAGTGACCTCTGTGATGGCAGGACAAAAAGAGCACTGACCTGAATATCTCAGAAATGTGCAAAGGGCATGACAGCTGGCGTCTTTCCTTGACACCAGAAATTTTAAGGAGGGAGTACTCAAAGAGTACCATCTGCCTGTCTACACACCTTCATAGTTAAAAACGCTCAGACCCTAGGACAGTCATGGTGAGCCAATGTGTAAGTTGTTTTTTCTAAAGTAAAATCTCAGGATTTGGGTTTAATTGCAGGCATTTTGTGAGAGATGGGTTTTGGATTATTCTTGCGGTACCTGGACTATAAAGGGTTTGCCATCATTGTCCAGTTTGTTTTCCTGAGAGGTGTTTGGAATAAAATTAGTCATTGGTACACGTGACAGTACATAGCTGTCCTGTGGCCTAGGCCTGTCTGAGGCAGCTCTCAGAGCAGCTTGTGATTCTAAATCTGCCTTCCTGGAGCCTCAGGTCCTGTTTGCTTGATGGGGCTTTGGGGTGGCACTTGGTCGAGACAGGCCTTGGGATCTGACCATGTGCAGCATCCCCTTTGGCTGGGTCTGGTACACTTCTCAGTGTCCTTCCACTGTGGCTTGAGAGCCACCTCTGCCCCTGCAAGCTTCTCACTGCCACTCCTGTAAGTGGCAGCACAGCCTTAGCTCGGTGTCAGAGGCTGAGGTCCCTTGTTCTCTTTCAGCGCCTTGCCTTCCAGACGGGCTGGTCATTGAGGCTTGGGGTCTCCAAGCATGAGGCTCACAGGAGGGTTGTGTTACACAGGTAATGACCGATCTCTGTCTGTCCAGGTCCCAGGTGTGTGATGGCGGCTGCAATCTGTCTTGTGGGTATTAATGCGCTCTTCAGTGGTGGTGACTTCTCCAGCTATTCTGCAAAACTGGAGCGTGCTGGTGAGTTCCAAAGGCAGGTGTCAAGAAAGATGGGCACAGTTGGGTGGTCCGTACTGCCTGTGACACACAGCTCGCTGAGGGATGGCCATCATAGCAAGGCTGGCGGCATTCCTAGATCAGGTTGACAATGCAAGTGAAGTGTCCTAAGGGAATCATACAGGTAAAGGAAGCTTTTCCTTTTTGGCCCTCGAGTGCTTTTAGAGAACCAGCCTTGTTGGTAATGGACTATATCACATCCCCAGTCTGGTTTTACTGAGAACAGCCCTTTCTGAACATTTTTATGAATATTCTCTGAAATGATTCTGAGTATGCCAAAGAATTCCTCTAGACTGCTGGGGAGTTTTGTCAGTAGCAGTGCTACTGATTTTTCATTTGGTATCAGCGTCACTCTCCACTAGGAGCCTTAGTGTCCATTTCTAGAGGTGACGTGCCTGCCAGGCCCACACAGGAGGGACTTCCAGGTGTGTCTGGAAAGTTTGGCTTGGAAAGCAGGAATACCAGAGGCCAGCAGACAGCAGTTTATGTCTCGGCCCAAATAAGGTGGCAAATTTTGTTCCTGTGAAGGGCCTATAAAAAATCAAAAGATGAGTCAGAAGGAGGGCAAAATTCCTGCTAAGGACAGAAGACCAGGCAGTGCTGGCCAAGGAGGCCAGGAGTACATTTTGGGGCATAAATAATTCATGATCAGAACAGTATGTCAGGACTTGTCCAAAACACGTGTGTGGAGAGTGTGCTCTTTTCAGCTGGGCAGCGCTGTGGACAGAAGCATACAGCTTCCATTACCGTGGATTTACTTTTTTTTTTTTTTTGAGACAGTGTCTTGCTTTTGTGGTTCAGGCTGGCCCTGAGCTCAGCCTCACTCCAGTCACAGCAGTCCTCCTGCCTCTGCCTCTGCCTCCCAAGTTCTGGTGGGATTACAGGCGTGAGCCACCACGCCTGGCACTGTGGTGTGTGGCACTGATTGCTGCTGGGCATGAGTCTCCACACCCTGTATTGCATGTGGTTAACTGGGGACTGAACCTGGGTCCTTGGCGCTTCAAAAGACAGGCGCCAGAATCACTAAGCTAAATCCCCGGTCCAACGCGGATTTACTATTAACAGCATTTTGCATATCAAGTAGAGCAACAGGTATTCATCCCCCTAGTTTCACCACTTTTTACTTAGTATTAAGCACCATGACAAAAATCTAATGCTCAGGATAGTCCTGCTAGTGTTACAGGGTTTCAGGCTTGCCCTGAAATCACAATAATCCTCCTGCCTCTGCCTCCCAAGTACTGGGATTACAGGAGTGAGCCACCCCACCCAGCATTATTGTAATGTGGTTACCAGGGATCAGAATCGGGACCCTGAGCTTTCCAGGCAGATGCCAAGACCACTGAGCCATGTCCCCAGCCACGGA
>PVIR01005918.1:33633-69493 GCA_004026965.1 Petromus typicus
CAGCAATCCTCCTGGCTCTGCCTCCCGAGTGCTGGGATTACAGGCGTGAGCCACCACGCCCGGCACTGGTATGTGGTACTGGTTGCCGCTGGGGTGAGTCTCCACACCCAGTATTGTTATGTGGTTACCGGGGATTGAACCCGGGTCCTTGCGCTTGCAAGACAGGCGCCGGAACCACTGAGCTATATCCCCGGCCCCCGGAGTTAAACTTTTTAAAAGAGACTAGAGACCAGTTAAAAGCTACTCTTGCAACTCTTAAAAGACAAATTAGACATTTTTTAAAAATGTGATAAAGCACATGTGCAAGCCTAGTAAAGCAGCAGTAGGTGGTTTCGTAGACATACACCAGGAAGGCCTAGTGATGAGGCAGAAAAGGGGCAGCTTGGGTTTTAGGGGTGATGTCCTAGGAGTGCTTGAAGTGGGCACCGGCAGTGAGGAGGTGTTACAACACTGCCTGTGCAAGTCATAGTGACAACAGGACTGAATTTGGAGGTGGTTCCCAGGTGACAGTGCTGCCAGCCAGCTTCTTACTGCCAGCCGGGGAGGGCGCTGGAATTACTCTCCCTAGCCAACCTATAGAACATAACTTAAAGATTTTATTGCATGGTGTCCCACATTGGATAGAGGGGAAGCCTTATCTGACCTTTGGGAAAAAAAAAAGTAATAAATGTATGGACTCTTGGGGGGGAAATCACTAGAGAAGCCAGGGGGAGCGCAGTCTCCTGCTGGGTGCAGCAGGTAAATGGGCAGAACAGCCACCCTGAGGCCTTGCAAGTGTCCCCCCATTTCAAGGCATCTTGTTCCCAAGTACTAAGTGCCGATGAGCTTTATGTCTTAAGATGAGTGAAATGTTTTAGAATTTTACAGGAGACATCTTCATGTGTCCTTACGTCCCGCTGTGACACAACCTGGGAAAAGCTCTGAAACTGTCCCCTCCACCTAACCCTCCCTCACCCAGCCCTGCTGCTTCCTGCTCCCCAATGTCTTTAGATTCTGTTGAAAATGTCCTTGTAATACATTCCAAGGTTTGAATTCCGTTCCTAGCTAAACCTCTTCCTTGTTTACAGGGACTGAAATAGCCACATTTGACCTTCTGTTCTGTCTGGGAACACTGATGGCAATGTGGATACATTCTTTTCCCATGTGAGAATTGTATCTACATGGCACAGTTCCGGAAAGCTAGAACTATAGACTCATGTCCTATCTTCTCTTCAGAGTCCCTAGTTCTGATCAGCTGAGATTAACCAGACCTTTAAAGTTAGGGCAGGGTGAGAGAAGCTTCCTGCAGCAGACCCCCACTGGTTCTAACGCTGACCAGGAGAGGTACAAAGTGCATAGGGTGCTGTGGCACTGCAGAACCCAGGCTAGCTCCAGCCCAAGGCATTATCAAGACAGTACACTCACAGTGCTATATCCCATTGATGGCCTATCTCTCCCACTTCACCTGTCCTAGACCAAAGTGTCTGAATGAAGCGATTGTGTTTTGATTGAGTGATCAGGGCTGAGCAAGAGAAGATAGTTCAAGGATGAACCCATGCAGGGATCTGCAGAGGACAAGTTTAAGGGCACATTTCTTGTGTGCTGGGGGAACATATTATACAACATCCCCTGTACCAAAGAAAAGGAAATAGCCTGGAAGAGTTGGGGGAGTGGGGTAGGGTATTTCATGAATCATTATCACCTTGTGTCTAGTGTAGAGTGGTTTAAGAGTGTCTAGTGTAGAGTGGTTTAAGAGTCAGTGTAGAAGGGACAAACCCGGGCGGTGAGGGTGGTGTCCAGAGGAAGCTGCACCAAGCCTTGGTGAGGGACAGATTCAGGGCCATGAGGTGATGAGTGTAGACTTTAGCAGAAAGGAGAGGGATGGGAAAGCAGTGTGAAGCCTAGGAACGAACTGGGGCCTTCTATCTGGTCTCTGAAGCCAGTTTTGCTCCACAGTGACATGTACTCCATCCAAAGTGGGTGGACGACTAGCTGCTCCTCACACTGCAAGAACCCAGAGAACCAGGAGAAAGTGGACTAAGGAACTCTGCGTGGAGGCTGAGACACCCACATTGGGGGTAGAGGGGAATGAGGGGCGCTGCCGCTGCCTGCTACTGTGTGACAGAGCCAGACTGCGGTACTTGCCCTAATTCCCCAGTGAAAGCAGGGTATAGCAGAACACATAGGAACTTTAAAAGATGTTCTGCTACTGGTCTTTTTTTACTATTACAAGATATGTGTCGATATGTGTCTTGGACAAAAACTAGGGTGTGAAGAAGCCCTTTGATTTCTTCAGTGGATACGGATGACCAACCTGTGCTGGGCAGGAGGGGAGGTACAGGCAGCAGAAAATGAGATTTTTACCTCTTTGTCCACCTTCTGCTCCTGATGGATTCTTTGGACTCAAAATTCTTCTGAGAAATCAAAGGGACAAAATGGAAGTGGGGTGGGTCACCAAGACAGATCTGGGGGCATTTCCATAACGAAGGGCTCTCTCATTTGGCCACTCTATAGGAACAATTAAATTGATGTGTTAAGATTAATTCAGTATTAATAACAACTTGGAGACATAAGTGTTAAGTATGAGCATAAACGTCACAAAGTTCTGGGTATACAGATCCACCCTTCCTGGGGAATTCCTGGATTCATGGTGACTGTAAAAGCTCACAAGCCATTCTCATTTCTTTCCATTTGTACTGTCAGGTAAACTCTTGAGGCAGCCAGCACAGCACAGATGAACTGTGTACAGGCAGGCTGACAAGATAGTCCATAGCTGTATTTGTGCTTACCCAAATAACTATCTTAGACTAGCTAAGAGATTATCACTCGCCTTTTTTCCACCCATAAAAGCAATAATTTTTTCTGGGTACACCTTTTCTATAACCAAAAATAGGAGTCTACATGTTGGTGAAAACAAAGGAGCGGGGAGTTAAGAGTAAATGACAAAGTAACAGTAGAAGCTTTAACTGTATTCTACACATAAATTAGATAAAATTAACAGACATATGTTGTAAAAATCCAGAATCAGGAATAGAGTGTGGCTCAGTGGTAGAGCACTTGCCAGCATGCACAAGGCATTGGGTTCACTCCTCAGTACTGCAAAAAGAGGGTGGAGAGAGAAATGGGAGTCAGAGGACTTTAAATGATTGAGGCCCCTTTTTCTGCCAGAGAGCAAACATTAAAGACCATCTCTTTGCAACTTCAGGAAAATTCGTCACATGATAGTAAGTGCTGCCCATGTAGTTCTTTAAGGTAAGATCCTTGGTACTCTTAAACACAAATACACATAGAGTGACTTGTACATTTTCCAGGGGTCCCTTATCCTGGGAGAGACAGATGGTTTTGAGATCAAAATGTATGCCAACATGTTTTCTTTGTTTCAGGATTGAAAAAAAACCTTGCCCAGCTTTGATCCCTTCAAGACTTTGCCACAGCCTCTATCACACATCTGTTTTTCTCAAAAAAAAAAGTATAATAAAAAATGTTTTACTCTTTTACACTGTATAATTGTAAGAAATAGTGTGTTATTTGTGAATGCATGATCTTGACATTAATTTCTAGAGATATTTTCAAGCAAAACATAGAAATCAATAAGACCAAGAAAGTGAGTATTTTTATACTAAACATTTTAAGTATGACAGGATGATTCTTCACACTGGGTTGGACCACAACATTTGTGTTTTGACTTTTGAAGGCTTGTAATTAAAAATATCTATTTTTCCCTCCCCTTCTAAATAAGCTGCATGTCTCTACATAGTGTCCATTTCCAGAATGGTGTGGTGAATGTACTGAATCTGCTTGCCTGCTCGGAGCCCAGAGCCTGTACGTCATGTGGTAGGATTAGAGCTGTTCTTGCAGTCCTAGGTGTATAATCTCAGTTCCCACAGGATGTCCCTGTAAGACAATCCAGGCCTCCAGGAGCTTCTGCCTATTGGCATGTTCACAAATGGGCAAAGAACTCTTTGGTCACAATCCCAGACCAGAAAGTGCCCTTAGAAAGCCCTGGTGCCGCCAGCCGTGACTATGCAAACTGTGTGCCAAGTGTTTGGTTCCACAGTCTTACCTTCATCTTCTGTCAGCATGCACCTGTGTCACACCCCGATGTGCCCCTTGCCTTCCATAAGCTACCCTCACGCTCGCAGGTGGACTGCAGAGTTGGCTCGAGAGTGAGAAGATCTTTGCTTGAAGCCACCCTCCCTTGGGAGGGGTTGGATTCAGCCAGTCCACTTGGCAGCAGTGGGTGTACACATCTCCAAAGTGATTTTGCAAACCACTGGTCAGAGGAAGCTTAATGTTCCAAGTCTTGGCAACACCATGCCAGACAGACATTTGTCACGTGCTTTTGAATCTGGTGCACTCACTGTGAGACTGCTTTCAGCACAGAAGGAGCCAATGATGTGATCAGAGGCCATGTGCACCGTGTAGTGTTCTTGCTTCAAGACTTCGTCAAAAGCACTCAGCCAGCCTAGCCTCTCGCCCTCCCCATGTAAAAGCCATGTGTAAAATGACTTAAATTTCAGTGACTGATATAGCTAGATGTAATCACAGTCTGTTTTACTGATATGCTCACATGTTGAAAATGTTTCGATGATTATATGGTGGTTTGGAGTTTTATCATTTTTCATTAGAAATAAGTTCTTAATGGTGATCAAAATATTAAAAGGCCAGGAAGTAAGGAACTCTTACCATAAATATGAGGAAAGTGGAGCAGGCATCAGCTTGGAGACTTCTTGTTCAAGGGTCTGCTTGTGCCTTTGGTGCTGGTTGGTTCTTGGAGAGACTCCTGTATTTGCTTCTAAGGAAAACAGAGCCACTTCGTGGTTCGTTATGCTTTTATAAACTGTTTAAAGGTACTTTTCTATTGTCATTTTTTAAAAATAAAGTGTTTATTCCAGCTGTCACACCATTGCTTGGCAAATTCTTTTTTGGAAAATCAGCCATAGGCATCCACAGTAGACTGAGGACCATAGATTTCTTTCCATTTTTAGGTTTTGGCAGAACTTGATACAGGCTATTGTGCACCGAGGTTGAAAGAGGAAAGAGGACCCGGAGGATCAAGGTGATGTCTCTATATGTACCATTTCACCAACTGGTCACTAAGGGTCTCAAGATAGATCCATATACCTTTCTGGAGGGCTTTTTACTGAACTCTCAACTGCGGTCCAGCCCCTTTACCCTACCACAACTTGAGCTCAAGATTATTTCAATTCTGTGAAAGTGCGACAGCTTTCTGGTGACTTAGCCAAAACAGGTTTAACATGCACAATTTTTTTTTTTTTTTTTTTTTTTTTTGAGATAGGGTCTCACTTTGTAGTTCAGGCTAATCCTGAGCTCAGCCTTGAACTCATAGCAATCCTGCCTCCCAAGTGCTGGGATTACAGGCGTGAGCGACCATGCCTGGCACTGTGGTATATGGTTCTGATTGCTGGTGTGCGTACATCTCTATGCCTAGCATTGTTGTATGTGGTTACCGGGATTGAACCCAGCTCTTGGATTTGTAAGGCAGGCGCCAGAACCACTGAGCTGAATCCCGGGCCCAACACACACAATATTAATTCCAAGTTATTGCAATGACCAGTCATGGCCCTTAGTCTTGGGCACACTGGTCTACTTCTGTGATGAACATCTCACATCCCTTTTCCAGAGGAGACTATCAACCAAACACAAGTAATAATCATTGCCTTCTAGTCTATCACCACTGTGCTGGTGGCTGTCTTGTGCAAATGGAAGACTGGATGATATTTATCAATAAAAACTCCACACTTTTTTCCACTGACCAAATGCTGTAGCAGCAACTGCATTACAGTTCTATAAATTCTTTTCTGTCACTAAACAAAAGTGTATATAGTGCCTTGGAATCATGAACCCAAGATAGAAAAGAAGTGGGCCTGTAATGCCCTTGTTCCCTTATAAAAGGTCTTGGAACAAGTCCAGAAAGATGGTATGATTGTCACCTTATCATTTCCAAATAGACTCTCCCTTGAAAACATAACACTAAAGCTTGCATCTGATATCAGATACTACACCTTCTACCTCTGTGACAGAGGAATTTCCAAAGAAACTTACAGTTTCCAAGTGGAAACTCAAGTCTTTTCAGATGTAATAACTGCATGTCAGTCTTATTTTCACAGACTAACTTTGAATTACTACTGACCTGTCCTGTGCCCCCCCCCACACACACACATCCTGAGCTCTGTGGCATAAGGAACATTACACTAAGAAGGATGGCAGTAACAGGTATGCTGGCATACCTACCTATAATCCCAGCACTCTGGGAGGCTTAAGTAGGAAGACCACAAGTTCCAACCCAATCTCAACAACTTGGCAATAATAAAAACGGGCTGGATGTGTAGCTCAGGGTGGAAGTCCTGGGTTCAGCCAGGAGTGGTGGATCACACCTGTAATCCCAGTACTCAGGAAGCAGAGGCAGGAGGATCACTGAGTTTGAGGTTAGCCTGGTCACACAAGTGTGTTCAGAGCCAGCCTGAAATACAAATACCCAAAAATACAAATACCCAAAAAAACTGTAAGAAAAAACAATGTTCTAGGTTCAATCACACATATCACTCCGCTTCACACAGATGGAGCCATAGAAAACATCCTTTCTCTAACTACATTACCAAGAATTTTTGGTATCTGTATCAAAGAAACAATCAAGGGCTCCATGCAAAAAAACATGAATAGATTTCCTTTGTCACAGTGACACTCAACTGTTTCTTGAGCACTCTTCCCCCAGTTTATAAATCATCACACAACTGCTCTCACTTTTAAAACATTCTGCTGTGCTTTATGACACAAAGCAGTTTTACAACATTCTTAGCCAAAGAATGTTCATTTCTAGTGATATATCCTTTGAAATACTGGTCCTCAGAATACTTCTAAAGAAACTACTAATTGTGATGCTAAACAATTTGATTAGGGCCCCAAATTAGTTAATTTTTAAAGATTCTACCACATCACAAATGACACATTACTGATATTAAGTCTCATCCAAACTAGCCTTGGCTTTCATGATTGCAAATTAAACTTACTACAAAAGAACCTACCATTTCATACACTCTACCTTGAATTTGTCCTCTGTGTAGCTTGCCAGTGACACAAGTTGTCTTCTGGTGTCAAAAAATCAAATCCTATTTTATGGGATCTTCTTCCCAAAAACCACAGCATAGTCGGCCCATACGGAAAAACAACTGAAGCCTTCATCTTCTACATTTGTCCTTAGGGGAGGTACGCCAGTGAAGAGAAAATTGGGTCCTTTCGAGGAGTTCTGTGATCTGATTAGGCTTAAATTCAACTGGCTTTTCACTAGGGTCTTGAATGACTGGTCATAGGAATGTATAAGACCTAACCCCCAACCAGCAAAGCTGGACTAGAGCATGGCCCAAGCAAAGCAACGACTATGACAGAGTAGCCCCCTCAGATCTGCTCAAGACTGACAGACCAACCACGTTACTGCTTCTATCCAAGTACTTCCTAGCCTACCCAAGCTTCTAAGATCATACAAGTACAAGCATGTTCCACGTAGTAAGGCCATTATTAAGTTAAGCACATTTCTAATGGAAATCCTTCTATGAAGGAAAATGTGTTTTAATTCTCAGAGTCAGAAGATGACCATCAGCACAACGCCGACAGCCAAGGGCCTATTCTGATTCCATGTTTCTAAAGTATGCTTCCCCCATACTCAAGCCAGGACAGGTGTTCCAAGGTTAGTTCCTGGGCCTCTCCCATCTCTCTGATTCCCACAGAACACCTCATCTCATCTCCTAGGATAGATCCACAGCATGCACACTGGGAAACAACAAACTGTTCTACACGAGGTACTGAGGACAGGCAGGCCCTGATGTTCTGGGCACAGCACCCAAGCTTGCTGCAAAAGGCACAGTGCTGATCTTGGCATACTAACAGTCAATGAAATGTTAGGAAATCCTAAGTCTTCCTTTAAATGAACCATCTAAAAAGTAAAAACAGCTCACGAAAGAAGTCCAACCTATGCATGTGGAGTCCTTCCCTGTGAGGCCTGGGATGGAAGTTTCTGCACTGCCCCATCTCTAAGAGTGCTCCACAGGTATCAAAGTGCACCCTGTCCCCAGCGTCCCATCATCTTCTGGCCACACTTAAAAGTTGTGACAGCAGCAAGCAAATGTTCTTTTACATGGTGTATGCATTTCAAATACATTTCTCTTAGCTATCCCCTAAAAGCCTCAGGTGACTGATGAATTATAGATCAAATGCACTGCAGATTGTCTGGGCCTATTAACTTACCCACCCATACCCATTCCCACTTGCTTTTAAACAGTGGTAGATCCAGCAGAAGTGGGGAGAAGAATGTAACTTTAACTTGGAATTTCTTCTGGTATGTTTTAAGACACCCAGAAGAACTACTAAGACTTGTTTCTTTGTACTGTGGTCATCAGGCACAACTAAGAAGCTGTGGGATTTTCTGCAGACTATCTCTCTACACATCATCCAACACCACAGTCCCACTTCAAGTAAATGAGACCTACCCAATGTGTTAAGGGGAATGATTTAACAAGACATTCTAGAATCAGAAAAGTCATATTCTGTTATCATCTCAAAGCAGGGTAACTGTTTTGCTGACGAAAACAACAGCTTTAGTGTGGCTCAGATCTCACATCTCCATTTACTCTTCTCTTTGTTTTTGAGACAAAAAAGGTGTCGCTATGTGGTTCAGGCTGGCCTTGAACTCACTATGTAGCCCAGGCTATACGTGAACTTCTGGTGATCTTCCTGCCTAAGCCACCCAAGTGCTGGGATTACAGGCGTACACCACCATACCCAGCCTCGTTTACTCATTTCTGAAGTGAACTTTGGACACAGTAACTGAAGTCAAGTCCACAGAACACTGGTGATTACATGCTCAGGTAGAAGTCACTAATGACACAACTGGCAATAGAACATCTTATCTTAAAACCTGTGATGGAGGCCTTAATGTCTGTCTCCTGCAAAGATGATGAAATGTTTGAGAGGCCCAGAGCACATCTCCAGACATAGCCCGTAAAACAGTGTGGCCCACAAAATCAGACATCTGCTTAGAGACACACTATTCTAGACTTAATAGGAAGCTGGCTTTAAAAGATGGTAAAGCTTTTCCTAACTAGCAGATATCTTAAGACACAAAGAAAGCAAGATAAGCTGAATTTTCTGTGTTCTAAAATTATCATGGGGAATTCAGTCTGGTATCATCTCAGGTCAATTTGGCAGGTTTAGAGTTAAGAAAATGGCAAAGCAAACAGACAACATTAAGTAAGTGAGAAATGCATAAAGAATAAACTAAAATATCAACAACACTCTTCGTCATCTGATTACCATCACACAATTTTTGAGAGCACCAAACCTCATTTTTATACTGCAATACATCTTTAGTCTGTGGCATGAGACCTGCAAAAATTAAACTGCAGGACCAAAGCAGACCATACAAAAAGCACAGAGAGGAAAGGGTATAGCTTGCCAGAGAGGGCAGAGAAGAATCCCACCGATTTCCCCATACATACTTGATAATGGATCTCACAAGCCAGGCCAGTCATGAGCATCAAAGGGCATCTTCATCAGAAGAACCTCAGGATAAGCCCTGTGAGGTCTGAGGCATGGTAACGCTGATGTTCAGGAAGCAAGATGACTATCCGGTTCAAGATGGCCTCAGACCACAACCTTCTAATGCCAAGAGGCCAAACACTGATTCAGAAAGTAGAAGACTGCTTGCTTAGCTGCCAAGTCCACACGCCCAGCAGTACTGCAAGCCCGGATCTTCATGATGTCACAACACATGCACACCAGGCAAACCAAGGCCTAGAGCTGCTTCCTGTCATTTCAAGAATGAAAAGAAACAAACTGAATTCACTAACTTCTTAAAAATCCTTCTACGATGATTTTATTATAAATATGCTCTTTTGGAATAAACAAATACTGCATTCAAGACTATTTGCCAACTTGCTCTAAAGTAGTAAAAGGGAAAAGGGAACCAGGGACCATTTAGAAGTAGAGATAAATAGCAAAGACACCTGCATGCCATGCTACGTCCCTTTCTCCCAAGAAGGAACAGGAGGTTAACAGCGAATATCACATTCTCATTAGCTTATTCGATGAAAATAAGCTCAGGTTTGGTAATCTGCACTTGTTTTATAAGGTGAGCTGCTCCTCACTTCAGGCCTCAGCAGCACAATGAAAAGAGTCTTCAGATCTGAGCGTCAATAAGAACGGTCTTGATTGTGTCTTACTCTCTGTTCAAAGAAAAATGTCCCTATTTGCTAGGAGTAATGTCCGAGTAATCCTTCAGCACTCCAGCCATGTGTTCATTGTGAGTCTTAAACCGTCGCTTCTTCTGTGAAGCAGGCTTTTTCCTTCTCTGAATAGGGGCCTAAAGGAAAAAGTAAAAACAGAATAAACAGTGACCTCAAGGGACAGTATGATTAAGGTGAGAAGAGCAAGCCCAGAAGCAAGGGCGCAGGGGGTTTGGACCTTTCTCTTCCTTTTATTCACCTCAGACCATTCACAGCACACACCTGCGGCCGTTACCATAAGACACAAACTTCCACAAGGGCTGGCACAAAAACTTACCACAAATATTCTAGGCACCATGTGAATAAAACACAAGATACACCAGGCAGTGCCAGGTTTTATCTCTGTTATCAAATCTAAAAATATAATTCCATTACCAATTCAAAAAAGATCTGAAGTAAATCTGGAAAAATACTGAAAGAGGGCAAAATGTTGAAATGGTTAGGTACATAATGGGTAATAATATTCCTATTCTCAAAATACTAGTATAACATGATTCTTTAAAACTCAACAAAATAGGCAATGATAAATCATGAAAGACTATAATTATGCTCATTTATGGAGAGATCACTGGCAATAAATCTTCCATTTTCATGAGTCCTAAAAACTCACATGGAGAAAAAGAATCCCAAGAAGAAGAGCAGCTACAAAGCATGATGTTGGCAAGGGAAAGAGGCACTACAAGAGCCTAGCAGGTATGGCGAACCTTTTAGAGCTTTCAACGATCAACAGGCAGCCGCAGCAGGGGTGCCTTAGGTTCCCCACCACTGCTACAGGGTGTGGAATTATCCCCCACGCTGTCTCTGTTCTTGGGCTACAGATTATTGACAGCTGGTGCAAGGAAATTTACTAGTCTTTGTTTGGTAACTACTGCCTCCAATGAGCAGGACTAGGGGCTATAAGACAAAAAATATCTGGCTCCCAGGGGACCTAAGAACCTATACCAACAATTCAGTGGGATCAGAGCTACAGCAGAGCAGGCACCATGTCTGTAAAGTCCCCAGAGAAAGGGGGAAGGAGCGCAACTGAGCTGTTACAAGCCAAGCAGAGGACCATGCAGTCTACTCTGAGGAGCTGGGAGAAAGGTGTGCAGAAGATTAGAGGGCAAAAGTGGGCACCAGCAGGCCTGGGAACAGGAGCTTGAGTCGACATTACCAGGATGGGCTGCAGGGCAACAGGCAAGTGCTCCAGGGTCTGGGAAGCAGCCCAGGAAGGCAAGTGGACTGGCCCTCAATGATGACATTGACTCATGATCTCAACTGTGTCTAAATCATTTCTACAGACACACACAAACCTGGAGGGGAGAGCGCCTACCTGCCCGTCAGAATGGGCAACAAATATAGCTCAGGGAAGACAGGATTAACTTATTTTATAAGTTTACATACCACTTTCTTTGGTCCCGATTCCTGCATCGAAGAAATACCCTGTCGCTTCAGATATTCTTCAATTTTCTCCTCATCCATTGAATCCACAGTAACACTCCGCCACAGTTTCTGGAATTCTGTACCAATAAGACAGTAGTTATTTTACTACTGATATTTACAAACCACAACAAAATCTGGGCTTCAACATTACTTTCTCTGACCCTAAACAGAGTGATTTCTCAAAAGGTAAGATTTCACTACAAAAACAAGTAAGCAAACAGGACTGGTGACACAAGCCTATCATCCCAGCATCCCTAGGAGGCTAAGGTGAAGGATCACAAGTTCAAGCTCAGCCTGGGGAACTAAGCAAGACCCTTATCACAGTGGGAAAAAAAGATAAATGAAAGAGCCTGGGATGTAGCTCAATGTGAAGGTCTTGGGTTTAATCCCCAATTCTAAATATGAATAAATACATACACATATACATACCTACATGCAATAACAAAAAATAAAACCAGAAACAATGATATAAGACAAGAACATCTGCATATGGAAAACTGAGCCATAGAAGGGCCTGGGACAGAATGACATCAGTCAGTATAGACCCAGGCAACAGTGCTCCCTTTCTGGAGGCCAGGAAATAAAGTGTGGTAAAATAAAGGCTTCCCTGCTGTCCTGGGGAAATAAAGCAATCAACGCTTTTTATTCCTAAAACCAGTTTCATCCATTTTGAGCAAAATAGTTCAACCTTTTTTATCTGCCCTGAGCTTTGCCACAGACAGTGAGAAACATGCAGGGAAGTGGGGTGCCACAGCTTTATATGGAAGTAACGTGTTGTATTAATTTAGCTGCAAAAAAAAATCCCTTTCCAATCAAGTAAACAGGGAATGGGTGAAGGAGGCAGGAACCTACCTCACCCACTACAGAACAAAGCTATTCCCTGGCCGTACAGCCGGTAGTCCTTCTGTAAACAAGAGATCATAACTGGGACATATGCCAGACAGACACACTGTACTGTGCTTCTTCGGCTCCTATACCCAGGATCTAACAACCGAGCCCACCTCATTTCATCATCTACTTGTGAACACAAAAACCTCCTGTGATAGAAAATGTTAGATTTATATACTCCAGGCCAGAAACAGAAAGGTCCATGAGCTGTGAGCTGGTTCACTAGCCTGGCCCCCTGTAAGAGACGTTCAGAGAACTCAGCCCATTCTCTTGTGGGGCCGTGAAAACATTCTGCACATACTATGCACAAGCAAAAAGTGAAGTGGGCACCTGATCTGGTCCTGGACTAGATTTTTCTTTTCCCTCTTTTCTTCCTTCCTTTGTGGTTATCTCAGTACATGCTGCATGAAGCAAATGATAACCAAACAGAACTACAGTGAACCTGCTAACAACAAAAAGCAAAAAGCAGAATAATCTACAACAAATTCAATCTAGGTACCAAGTTATTTAAATACAAAATGTCTCTAAACAAATTTTTTAACTTCTACACATAAGTACTGGGGGCTCTTCCCCTATACAATTATAGACATCATCTAACTTACAAGAACTGTCTGCACGACCAAGACACTATTTTCACTCAATGCCAAGTAGCAGGCACTAGACTTAGCATACCAGGTCCTCCATGAATTCACTGAAATATATTATGTATGATGATCCAGACAATATAAGGTGATTTTTAAAAAAAAAAACCTTTAAACACTGATTAGTTTTTGCAATACAGAGATTAAACCCAAGAGTGCTGAGCAATTATCTCCAACCCTTTTTATTTTGAGGCAAGGTCTCACTAAGTTTCCCCATCCAGCTTTGAACTTAAGATCCTTCTTTCAGTCTCCCACATATTTGGGAATACAAGCACCCACCCCTAAGACTGGCATGTTACATTTTTAAAACTTTTTAGTTTAAAAATAATTTTACATTGGGCCAAGGATTTAGCTTAGTGGTTCTGGCACCTGTCTTGCAAGCACAAGGACCTGGGTTCGATCCCGGTAACCACACACAACACTGGATGTGGAGACTCACGCCCAGCAGCAACCAGTACCACATACCACAGTGCCGGGCATGGTGGTTCATGCCTGTAATCCCAGCACTCAGGAGGCAGAGGCAGGAGGATTGCTGTGAGTTTGAAGGTGAGCTCAGGGCCAGCCTGAGCTACAAAGCGAGACTCTGTCTCAAAAAAAAAAAAAAAAACAAACCCTAAAAATAATTTTACATTAAAAGACAAATGTTAAATATTTTATGTAGATGCATAAATACTGAACCATTTAATGCTGAAAAATATAATTAAAATTAATGGAGGAGCTATCTTGGAATTACACATGATCAGTCAGTCCTATTCCCAGCCCCAGATATGATCCAAGACCCCGCACTGTGTTGCGCAGTCTCAATTTCTGCGTATGCCTAGTATCTGTGTCTCATTCTTAAGAGTGCTGGTTGCATGGCCGGGGAGTTAACTCAGTGGTTCCAGTGCCTGTCTTGCAAGCGCAAGGGCCCGGGTTCGATTCCCTGGTAACCACATACAATACTGGGTGTGGAGACTCATGCCCAGCAGCAACCAGTACCACATCCACAGTGCCGGGTGTGGTGGCTCACGCCTGTAATCCCAGCACTCGGGAGGCAGAAGCAGGAGGATTGCTGTGATGTGAGTTTGAGGCTGAGCTCAGGGCCAGTCTGAACTACAAAGTGAGACCCTGTCTCCAAAAAAACCTAAAAAAAAAAAAGTGCTGGTCGCTGTTCTGTGAAAAGAAAATCTAGGTTGGGTGGTACCTCCTCAGGATTGGACATAGGCATTCTGTTTTCTCTTTACAGAAATCTCTCTTCTTCTTTACAAACAGAAAATGACCAGGGAACATCAAATAAGAAGACGCTTCATTTTGGCAGAAGATGGCCAACTTTCACAAAAGTCAGGCATGTTCTACTGTAATGGTAAATCTGAACTAGTTTAGAAATCCACTATATGTCTTAACAGAAAAGAGAAGAAAACAAATTAAACTATATGAACTCAGATTCGACTGTTTCAAGACATTCATGTTGACCCTACGTGGGATAAGAACAAAAGCTGCGTAAACTGCCAAGAAAGAAGAAAATAAGCCAACTCATCGATGAGCCTGTGCCTAAATTCTCAAAGTTGTCACATTTTGGCTATGTCTAGCCCTTTCCTCAAAATACAAAATTAGTTGTATGTATGAAGCGGCCAAAGTACAAACTCAGTTACCCCATTTACTTTCCACAGGAGCACTGACTAATTAGCACTAGGTGCTAAAATCTTTCATAAGCACAATATAAAACATTTAAGAAAAGGAGTGACTACTAGATTTAGGATGGTATAATTTATGTAAAATAGGAAATATTTCTTAAAGAGCAAAGCATATACTATTAAATGCATCAGAAAGGAAAAAATATATACCAATACATAGCTCCAAAGAAACAAATATGGTTTATGTGTATTTTTAATCCCTACATACATTGACCAAAAAATTTTAATATTGAGTCATTTACATAATATGAATGTAATATTTTATTATCTTTTAGTATGATGATGACACATAATAAATGCATTCATCATGGGGAAGTGGTACATACACATATCACATATCCTTTTTACTTCTCCTTCCTTTTGTTTTGTTTAAAAGGTGTTGGGATTAAATCCAGGGCATCTGAACTCAACTCTATGCCCAGGTTCCCACTCATTTTAAAAAATTTTTTCAGACAGAGTCTTAGTCACTAAGACTAACTCCAGGCTGGGCTCAAACTTGAGACCCTCCTCTGTCCATCTCATTAAATGGTAAAATTATAAGCATGCACCACCATGCCCAGCCCATCTTGAGAGAAGAGAGAGAGAGCACCATGCCCCTCTTCCTTTCCCCATTGTTATTAACCTGCTTCCTTTTACCGTCAGTATGTATTATCATTTTAGGATTCCAGAAAATAAGGCATTGCTCAATTTATCTTACACTTTAAAGTAGTAATCTTAAATTATAAACACTATCAAAATTATTTCTCATGATTTAAAAGAAGGCACCCTTCCTAAATTTCCACATCTTAACCAAACCTATGAATATATTACCTTACACAACACAAGGGACTTTGAAGATGATGCTAAAAATGTTGAGGGAGATTATCTCAAGATTTACATTACAGATTTGGAAGAATTAACAATTTTTAAGATAAAGAACATGCATGTGAGAGTGTGCGTGTGTGTATGTGTGTGTACACAAACATTAAGAGGGACCGCTCAAAAGTGATTAGGGGGCCAGGGATTTAGCTAAGTGGTTCCGTGACTGTCTGGAAAGCACAAGGGCCCAGTTCAACCCCCAGTAAACCACATACAATACTGGGCGTGGAGACTCATGCCCAGCAGCAATCAGTACCAAAGACCACAGCGTCAGGCGTGGTGGCTCATGCCTATAACCCCAGCACTCAGGAGGTAGACGCAGGAGGATTGCTGTGAGTTTGAGGTTTGCCTGGGCTACATAGTGAGCTCAGGGCCAACCCGAAGTACAAAGCAAGACACTGTTTCAAACACAAAAAAACCAAGTAAATTGAGGAGAGGTGTGGTCGCAAACACCTGTAATCTCAGCTACTCAGGAACTTCAGAGGGGTAGATCTCAAATTCAAGGCCAGCCTGTTCAACTTAGCAAGACTCTACATCAAAAATTAAATAAATCTTAATGGCTCTTAAAAAAAAAAGCTCAGTGGTGGAGCACTTGTCTAGCACACATAAGAATCCAGGTTCAATCTTCAGCAGTGCAAAAAAATTAAACAGTAAACAAAAATAAAAGCACTCATTACTGCCAAAGGTTCCAAAAACTGGGTGTCACATACTGCAGTGAAAGCATAAAATAAGCCAAAGTTTAGCCCCAAAGTGGACTAAGATATGTACATATACCAACTCCCCACAATGAAAGTGTATTCATTCATTCCTTAGGTATTGAAAACATACTAGTGTAAAAAAAATATTTACAATGAACTTCTGACAAGGTGTTGAAAACATTTAAATATATCTATCTTTTGATCCAGCAATTCTAGTTGGAGAAAATAACATCTATATGGAATGATTTTTACAATACAGTGAATATTTTAATTTTTTATTACAGAGCTGAGGATTCAGCTGCCTTGCAAGCTCAAGGTCAGGACTTTGGCTACACCAACAAGAAGTAGAGCTGCAGTCACAATGTGATTTAGACTGTCCTCATGATCACTCTCATGTACCAGCTGAGTAAGATCCTGACTCAAGGAAACACCATCAATAGTTTTGTGTAATAAGGGACATGAGTAGGTCCAACTACTTTGTGTTCACTTTTCTAACGGTTTTTTTTTTAAAGTACAATAGAGTAAACTGTCTTTACTCGAGTTACACTAGTTTTAGGCCATGTGCTTTTATTACAGATAGAACCAAGGATGAATCGTCTATGTGCCTGAAAGGCTACTTTCTTTTTTCTGTGGCTAACACTGCCACCTAATGGGCCCAAAGCAAATACCATCACCATACAATTATAACAAGGCTTGCTGAAAAGTAAAATGCTGTTAAAATGTGTACATTTGCTGGGGGGGGGTGGTCTACTAGAGATCAAACTGAGGCCTTCTCAGGTCAGCCAAGCACTCCACCAGAGGCTCCACTTTCAGCTCCGCTATGTGGGAAAAGAGTCTGCATCATTTAAAAAACACATAGGTTTTTGTTTTGTTTTAATTTGAAATTTAGTGATGTAGGTTATGCTGACATTTGCAGCTGAAAGAATGGTAATTTACCTTTCAGGTTTCTCTACATGTGACTGTTCAAGTGTCACTACAGAACTCTAAGAACACGAAATTACATCATGCAATGTGTTAAGACTACACAGATGCTCAACTTATTATGGGGTTACATCCAGGCAAACTCATTATAGGTTGAAAATTTAAGTCTAAATTCACTCATACACCAAACCTGCCAAATATCACAGCTTAGTAACACAGAGGTACATGTCCCTGAGTTACTCTCCCTGCTCCACCTACGTTCAAGGCACTCACTGACTCTGACATCCCCCATCCCTGAATGCATCAAATGATGGAACACATGAAAAGCAGCTCGCAGATGATGACTACAAAGCAATTAATGTGCTCTGTTTTATAAACATAAATTGAACCTTTGACCCCATTCTCAACCAGAGCAAGGCTGTCTCCCACTCCAGGGAGATAGCTTTGGTTTTTACACTGTGGGGAGCTGAGCTACTGGCATCTAAAGAGACACTGAAAACATCCTACAACACACAGGAGAACACTCCAAAACAAAAACACCACTCACACCTAGCATAAACCTGCCAAAGCTAAAAACCCTGCTGAGGCCGGGCGTGGTAGCTCACGCCTGTCATCCCAGCACTCGGGAGGCAGAGGCAGGAGGATTGCTGTGATGTGAGTTTGAGGCTGAGCTCAGGGCCAGCCTGAACTACAAAGTGACACCCTGTCTCAAAAAAACAAACAAAACAAAACAATTAAGCACCATTACTGTGGGTGGGTGTCACAGCCATTCCTTGTCTGCCTCACAGTTCTCTGCCTCTGGGCTCCCCTGGCTGCTCCCCAGAATGCTGCACAGTTCACATTCCCTCTTCTCCAAGCTCCACCCCTGCCCTACTATCACGCTAGTGTAGCAAACACCTTGTTCATTTCTTTCCTAGCACTTTATACAACCTGTTCTAGTTTTAAATTTTGTCTACCTTCTCACTCAGCATCTAAATTCCATGAAAGCTGAGTTGTTCATGTAGCAACCCAGTGGGTCTCCCACATTTAGTAAGATGACTACGGCACAGAGAAAATGAATACTTAGTGAATAAACTCATGAATAATCATTAAAAGCACGTTATACAACCTGATCTAGTTTTAAATATTCTTATATACTTTCCCCCTCAGCATCTAAATTCCAAGAAAAATGAGTTTATGTAGCTCACCACTGGATCCCCTAGATTTAGTAAGGTGACTGAGGCACAGAGAAGATGAACAAATACTTAGTGAATAAATAAACTCATGAATAATCATTAACAGTTTGAGAAAAATTCCACAAAGTGTCAATACAGGAATAAAGTCAATAGGAAATAAGAATGAAAACAAATATGCAATTTCCAAATAATGGGGAGAATATACCATATAATAACGATAGCAAATATAAAATGACAGAACTGATTCAAATACTTAAAAGATAACCATACGTCCCTTACAGAGTAAATGGGCAAAACAAAACAACACAGGTAAAAAGCAGCACGTGTGTCAGCACTCAGGAACCTGAGACAGGGGGGACCGCCCCAAGTCTGAGCAGCATGGGCCACACAGTGAATTCAAAAGCCCACCTGAACTACAAAGCAAGATCCTATCTCAAAAAAACTAATAAAAACAAACAAAAATTATAACAGACAAATTATTAGTCAAATAAAAGACAACAGTTATGACAGTAATGAGATAACATCACAGAGGGACACTTTATAATAATTATAGATGCAATTCCTAAATAAACTATTGCTGCCAAGAACATACATTGACTAAAAGCTCTGTACAGAGGTATACAAGGCATTAACAAATACAAAAGTTGTAGGCTTTAATGTTTGTTAGTCAGTACTTAAGTAAAGCAGTCAAAAAATTAGTATGCAGGCTAATCCAACATCATATTTTCTGTTAAAAATATACACCAACAAACATAAAAATAAACTAATAATAGTTTAAAAAAACAAGAGAACTCAAGTAAAAAGGCTGATGACAAGAGAAGAAAAAACAAGCTTTAGGGTTGTATTTTGTAAAACCGTATGCTATTAAATTAGTCTTCAAGCAAAGTATGATGGTACATATTAGTAATCCCAGCACTCTGGGAAGCTGAGGCAAGAGAAGCACAAGTTCAAACCCAGCTTGGGCAATTAGCAACTCAGTGAGACCATTTCAAAATAAAAAATAAAGAAAAAAATCTGGGCACATAGCTCAGTGTGACAGACCTAATTTGATCCCTAGAATCATTTCCCCTCCCCGCAAAAAAAATGATAGATGATTCTGTGAGAAGATATCAAAGTTGATTCATAAGATCACAAAACTTAAGAAGACAAGTTATCATGTGTCCCCCCTGAGCTTTTCATCAGAAGTCACCTTCTCAATGAATCCTATACATATTTATTAAAACATCACAGTTTGTACAATTATCATGTGTTACTCAAAATGATTTTGTTTGATTCAGTTTAAGACAGGATCTCACTTTATACTCCAAGCTAGCCTTGAACTCAGGGCAATCCTCCTGACTATGCCTCCTGCTGGGATTATAGGCCTGAGCTACCATTCCTGGCCTCTAAATGTTTTCTTAAATGTTTAAAGATGTGTAAATATCAACTACCCTTAGTTGATCATTATTATACTCTATACTTATGTATCACTGTGCCTCATACAATTAAAATAAAATGAAAATAAATATGCAATCATAAAAAAATTACTAAGCAGTATCCAAAAATCTTTGCTCAGGAGGCATCTATCACTACAGTATATACACGTAGTTCACTGCCTCTTTATGTAAAAAGCACACCATATTAGAAAGAACACTACTAAGGAATGAAGTGTTCCGTAAAGTTCTAGCTTATTGAACATTTATTGACAATCAACTATTTGAGGGCTCTTGATCAAGATTTTCAAAAACACACATTTTATTTCCTGAAACAAATCAAGACCATTAACTTCGTTAACTTCATGCTAACTAAAGCTCTAGCTACTAGCACAGCCTGAGTATCTTTAAGGCCAGATAATGTATAAAAGAAAAATTCAGTATTACTGCACAAATTACAAAATAAGACATTTACTGGCTACTAAAGGGACAGGACTTTAAGTCCATCTGCTATACAGAATTACTCATTCACTGGAATCTCTTTGTAACAACTTGACTACGGTGCAGTCCTCTGCAATTCGCTACTTAAGAGTTTAATATTACTTTACTCAATGCACTGCCATATAATAAGATATTTTACTGTGGATATCACTTTGAAATTTTAGAATTAAACTGATGCATAATTCTTATTTTATAAAACTACAAATTAGAGTAAATCACTACCATATTTGCTTAAATAGGAATTTCTCATCACTAATCCCTTGCTTATATTTTACATGACATACACTGACAAAATTTTGTAACTAAATTCCAAAATATAAGTACCATACATTTTGAAGATCAACACAGCACAGAACCCAAGTCCACAATAATGAGAAAGAAACTATTCTCTCTTTCCTTATCAAATTTGATAATAAAAAGATTCATAAGTTAAAAGAACAGTCACCAACAAAAGTTTGGTCTTTTTTGCCGTTTTAGATTAAGTATTCATATCTTGATATGAAGTTACATTTGTAAAATTAGAAATATAAAGAACTAAATCCCTGTTTACTATAGTTGAGCTACACATGTAAGAAATTATGAACTACAACACTGTGATCGAAAGTATATCTAAATTTCTCAAATTGTATCCTAAGATATAACATGGTTATATTCTAAACAGAAGACAACGCTAACAAAAAAAAGCTGTACTTTAATACTTAAACTGCCAACTGCAATGTGAATGTTATATATTTTGTCAATTGAAAGTGGATATATTTGCAAACTAAAGAAAATGTCTATACAGAAAGGCTTACCTTCATCCACAGTAAACTGACAACTTTTATCATTGAAGAAAAGTATTTTCTTCTTATCAGGACGATTTACAAACAGTATCTGGTCTCCCAAAGCCTTAAAGATAAAGAAAGATGTTTTCAGTTAACTCCAAATTACCCCATCATGAAGGTGTGGGGGTGAGGACAACAAAGGATGCCCAACTCGGTGTAAAATGAAGATCCACTGGGTTAAATTTTAAGTTTCCTAGAAGTTCTATTTTAAAGGACTGATATTTTAATACTCATAATTTCAAATATCTTCCAAAGAGCAAGCATTCTTTTCTTTTTTCAGTCTCCTGAGACAGGGTCTCCCGGGCTGGCCTCAAACTGATGGGGATCCTCCTGCCTCCGGGAACTGAGTGCTGCCAATACAGGAATGTGCCACTACGCCCAGCTTACAAACTTGTTTTTTTTTTTTTTAGGTTTTTTGAGACAGGGTCTCGCTTTTTTTTGTGGTTCAGGCTGGCCCTGAGCTCAGCCTCAAACTCACCTCACAAACCTCCTGCCTCTGCCTCCCGAGTGCTGGGATTACAGGCGTGAGCCACCACGCCCGGCACTGTGGTATGTGGTGCTGGTTGCTGCTGGGTGTGGGTCTCCACACCCAGTATTGTTATGTGGTTACCGGGGAATCGAACCCGGGCCCTTGCGCTTGCAAGACAGGCGCTGGAACCACTGAGCTAACTCCCCGGCCCTACAAACTTGTTTTTAGCAGACAAAAAATTATTTGGTTCTACTGGACCCTTTTATTAATCTAAAAGATGCTGTGGGGTCTTCATGTTCTCATTTTTCCACTACTTGAGAAATTTTACTGTCTATCACTACTCATCAGTTATTTCCAACTATGCTTTTCAAATGTTAAAATATTAAAATGGAAGAATGAGTAACTCATCCGCAAGTCTGAGGCAACTGTGAAACTAAAAAGCTTTCCATCTTCTGTTCATTTGAAAAAAGAGTATGTATTCCAACTTTAAAATTGTAGATTTCTTTTGGATAATGTGAACTTTTTACTGTTATCTGATGATATCTTTATTAAATTTTGAGATTTTTAAAAATACAGACATTTTGAGGGGGGAGAAAAAGCTCTCAGTCTTTTTTCAGTGCCCAATATATTGTACCATGTTTTAGGAAAATATAAAAGGCTGGACAGTTAAATATGAAAGCAAATGAAAAGAACCTGGAACACACTGCTGAAAGAAAGGAAGACACAATCAAAAGATAACCATGTTCGGGCCGGGGAATTAGCTCAGTGGTTCCGGCGCCTGTCTTGCAAGTGCAAGGACCAGGGTTCGATCCCCGGTAACCACATACAATACTGGGTGTGGAGACTCACCCCAGCAGCAACCAGTACCACATACCACAGTGCCAGGCGTGGTGGCTCATGCCTGTAATCCCAGCACTCGGGAGGCAGAGGCAGGAGGATTGCTGTGATGTGAGTTTGAGGCTGAGCTCAGGCCCAGCCTGAACCACAAAGCGAGACCCTGTCTCAAAAAACCTGGAAAAAAAAAAAAAAGATAACCATGTTCATGGACTGGAGAACTTTATTGATATTATTAAGATGTCAATATTATCCAAAATCAAGAAAAGAGAGGAGAAAGGACAAGAGAAGGGATGAAAAAAAATGAATGTGTTATGTCAACTACCCTCCTGAAAGTAAACATTGTGTAAACTTATATTACTAAAAATCAAAATACCATCCAAAATGATTCATCAGATTCAATGTAATCCCGATCAAAATTCTAATGGGATTCTTTGCAGAAACAGAAAATCCATCCAAAATTTATGTGAAATATAAACAGTAGAACCAATCTTGAAAAAACAATGTATTTGAAGATCTCACACTTCATGATTTCAAAACATATTACAAAGCAGGCTGAGGATTTATTTAGCTCAGTGGTTCTAGTCCCTATCTCAAAAGCACAAAGTCACAAGTTTGATTCCCACACCAAAAAAAAGAAAAAAATTACTAAGCTAGAATAATCAGAACATTATAGTGTTGGCATAAAAACAAATTTTTAGACTAATGGACCAGAAGACAGAGCCAGAAAGAAACCTTCACAAGCATGGTCAAAAGATGTTTAACAAGGTATTAAGATCATTCAATGGGGAAAGGACAGCTTCTTCACACCAAATAGTGGCAGAAACTAGATGTCTGTATGCAAAACAATGAAGCTAGAGCATTATCTTACACCATACACAAAATTAACTAAGTATATTAAAGAACCAAACTGGAAATTGCACAGGCACAAGCAACAAAATCAGAAATAGATAAGGGCTACATCAAACTCAAATACTTGTATCAAAGGGCAAATCAACAGAGTGAAAGGCAACCTACTAAATGAGACAAAGTATTTGCAAATCATCAGTCTTTGAGAAGGGATTAATACATATACACACACACACACACCCCAAAAGATCCAGTTCATAAACGGCAAAGGACATGAATACACATTTCTCCATAGATAACAAACAATGTTCAAGAAGCATATGAAGACACTTAATATCACTTAAGAAATGCAAATTAAAACCACAGTGACCTATCACCTCACACCACTAGGACAGCTAGTACTGAATATACAAAAGGAAAATAGTAAGAGACAGCAAAAATACAGAGAAACTAGAACTTCTGTGGACTTCTGGGACTGTAAAATAGTAAAACCCCTATGTAAAACAGTATCACAGTTTCTCAAAAAATATTTTTAAAAACTACCATATGATCTTAGCAATCCTACTTCCAAGCATATACATCAAACTTCAAGTAGACTTCTGAACAGATCTGTTCACATTCACAT
Organism: Petromus typicus; assembly: GCA_004026965.1. Lineage (NCBI taxonomy): Eukaryota > Metazoa > Chordata > Mammalia > Rodentia > Petromuridae > Petromus > Petromus typicus. Next base: position 57,701 of record PVIR01005918.1, read on the forward strand.
TCATAGCAGCTTTTGTAATGGCCAAAAGATGGAAATACCAAATAACCATCTCTAGGCAAAAGGATAAACAAAATGTGAAATACATATATGTATAAGAGAGTATTATTCAGCTTTAAAAAGGAAAGAAATCCTGACACACACTACAACACAGGTCAACATACTAAATGATAGAAAAGGACAACTGCTAAATGACCCCATTTGTGAAGTACACAGAGTACTCAGAATAAAATAGAACAGTGGTTACAAGAGAATGTGAGACAGAGAAAAGGACAGTTGTTTAAGGAGTAAAGAAGTTTCAATTTTACAAAAATTAAAACGTCTCAGTATCTTTTGTCCCACAATATGAATGTATTTACTAGTGAACTGAATATTTAATGGTTAATTTATTGGACTGGAGGTACAGCTCAATGGCAGAGAATTTGCCTACCATGCACCACACCCACACACATACCCTCTGTAAAATATTACATAGTTCAACTTTTCTTTTTAAATTTAAAAAAAAAGAAGCCTAGAAACTTCCAGGAAGATGGTGGAGTGGTATTCAGCAATAGATCAACCTCTCCAAGATACAAAATCCAGATGCTGGAGAATAACAACTTGAGGAAGAGAGGAAGGAGGGACCCAGCGTGGATCTGAAGCAAAGATTGGAAATTGCCAGAGCAAGTGAGGAGATGGGCCCCAGCACAGAGGTAGAAGGCAAACTGACACCACTACCACCCTCCCTCTCAGTGTCAGAGGAGCAAACATCCGAGAAGGCACAGTGAGGACGGGTGCGCCTACAAGCCTTCTAGGAAACATGCACCAGAGCAATGGAACTGTGGATGGTATGTGATGCAAGGGCCAGTGAGTGTTCCCCAAAGAGGGCGCTTGGTTGGTACCCTTTTTAGGGAAGAAGACAAGTGAACCCAGGACTCAGAGCAGCCATATGTTTGCTTCATCTCAGGTCTACCAGTACTGAAATCTCACAGCAATGGGATGAGCAATGGCTATAGGAAACATCCAGGATTGGGGAGCTGTGGGCCAGTTGCTAAGGGACACCCAGAGTGCGGTAGGCTGAAGAGTCTGACCCCAGCCCCACAAACAGAAGTCAAGATCAGCCTGAATTTCTACGGAGCTGAAAACAGCAGATCTGGCACCACCCAAACCCCACAGGGCTTGCAGACTTACTGGAATTACCCAGCACAGGTCTGGACACTGCCTCAAAACTGTAGACACCACAAGATAACCACAGGCTTGCAGACAGAGAGAAATTTTTCTTTTAGGGATTTTTTTCGGTTTGTTTTTCTCAGTTGTCTCTTTTTGTTTTTTCAGAAGTGTGAACATTATCTTTAGTTTCTTTCTTTTTTGAGACAGGGTCTTGCTTTGTAGTTCAGCCTGGCCCTGAACTTACTATGTAGCCCAGTCTAGCCTCAAACTCACAGCAATCCTCCTGCCTCTGCCTTTCAAGGGCTGGGATTACAGGCATGAGCCACCAAGCCCAGCACTGTGGTATGCGGATACTGGGGATCGAACTCAGGACCTTGCACTTGCCAGGCAGACACTGGAATCACTGAGGTAAATCCCTGGACCAAATTAGTCATATTACAGGGATACATGCATATCAATGTTTAGAGTAGCACATTTTAGAGTGATCTTGGAAACAGTACACATGTCCATCAACAATAAAAAATAAAATGTGGTATGTGTATGTATCAGAGTATTACACCACCATAAATTTAAACTTGCTTTTCCTGTAAGCGGCCTAACTGACCTGAGAAAATGGTCTGTTACTCTCGTGACCCAGGAAACCCTACAAAATCACGCAAATCAAGAGGCTCAAATCTTCCGATTAACTTTAAGAACATTCATGAAACTGCCCATGCCATCAAGGATATGCATATCCAAAGGCCACCAAGTGCCTGAAGATGGCACATTAAAGAAGCAATGTATGTATTTAGGCTTTACAATGGAGGAGTTGAGAGGTGCACCCAGGCCAAACAGTGGGGCTGGACACAGGGTTGGTGGCCCAAAATAAGTGCTGAATTTTAGCTACACATGCTTAAAAATGCAGAGAAAGGGCTGGGGATTTAGCTCAGTGGTTCCAGCGACTGTCTTGAAAGTGCAAGCGCCCGGGTTCAATCCCCCGGTAACCACATACCATACTGGGCATGCAGACTCACACCCAGCAGCAATCAGTCTCACATACCACAGTGTCAGGCGTGGTGGCTCACGCGTATAATCCTAGCACTCGGGAGGCACAGGAAGGAGGATTGCTGTGATGTGAGTTTGAGGCTGAGCTAAGGGCCAGCCTGAACTACAAAACAAGACCCTGACTCAAAAAAAAAAGAAAAAAAAATGCAGAGAACACTGCTGCACTTATGGGTTTAGATGTAGATTCTCTCTGGTCATTGAACAGGTGAAGAAGGCATCTAAGATGTGCCACCATTGTTACACCACTCATGGCCAAATTAACCCATACCTGAGTTCTCCTTGCACACTGAGATGAACCTTACTGAAAAGGAACAAACTGTTCCTAAACCAGAGGAGGAAGTTGCACAGAAGAAAAAGATATCCCTGAAGAAAACAAAAACATAATGCAAAGGAGTAAATCTGGCATAAAATAAATGCAAATAAAAGTAATCTTACTTGTCATTATTAATAGATGTCCCTACAACAGAAAAAAAGTTAAATTTGAGAGCATTTGTAAGTAAATAGCTACAATATGAGAACATGTTAACTGAAATAAGTTAGATACACAAGTTCAAATGTCACATGGTTTTACTATCTACACACACACACAAAAAAAACCAGAAGTGATAAGCAGGAAGTAGGTACAAGTTCAAATATTGTCCCAAATCACACATTCCATTGTTTTAAAAATATTGCAGTATGTATGCTAATTTGTTTCATTTATACCAATACTTTATCTTACTTCATTGGAAAGAAAGTTGGCATTAGTATGTTTCTTTTTTAGGTTTTTTGAGACAGGGTCTTGCCTTGTGGTTCAGGCTGGCCTTCAGCTCAGCCTCAAACTCACATCACAATCCTCCTGCCTCCACCTCCCGAGTGCTGGGATGACAGGCGTGAGCCACCACGCCCGGCACTGTGGTATGTGGTACTGGTTGCTGCTGGGTGTGGGTCTCCACACCCAGTATTGTTATGTGGTTACTGGGGAATCGAACCCGGGCCCTTGCGCTTGCAAGACAGGCGCCGGAACCACTGAGCTAACTCCCCAGCCATTAGTATGTTTCTTTTTGTTAGAATCCTTTGGCTTTTGGTTTGCACTGAGTAAACTAATTTCAAGATAACATACAGTGTAGTGACTATTGTTATTCCTTTATTATTTGGTTATGAAAATGTTTTATTTTTCATAAAATAAAAAAATAAAATTGTTATCACATCACAAATACAGGCTGACCTAATAGGGCTATATTGGCAGTTAATTCGTTAAAAATCCCCAAATCAAGCTAAAAGATGGTAAATATGACAGTTCTTTAGTCTTGTATTACTTTTGCATAATTCTTTGTGTTCCTTGTGAGAAATATATTGCACACTTCTTCAATAATCTCTCTCATCTCTAAAGAGTAACTGAAAAGGAAGCAACATAAAAGAAACAATTTTACTATGTCAAAAAACTTGAGAAATTACTTACAATAGAACACATCTTAACATCAAAAAAACCCAGTAAAATTCTGGTTTTAAATAATTTAAAGATAATTTTTGCCTACTTTGTCCTTTCCATGACCCATCTGCTCTAAGCCTAGGGGAACTGTGCCAGTAAAAACTACAGCGTTAAAGTGACTTCCCATCATAGATTTAAAAAGGACTAGGCAATCACTGGATTATGGGGCTTCTACTTTAGAAGTAATGAACAGCCTGATGCATAGTAACAATACTGGCCTCTACCAATGGGAGAAAATAGTACAGCAGGAAACATAGCTAGCGCCCTTAATGGTTAAGCTAGGACTCAACACGCAAAATTACATAACATACCAGCTTTAGTTACAATCAAATCTTTGAAAGATTCTGCTTCTCATAATGGCCAAATAGCTACTGAAAAATGAATCCTCGCCCAGAAAACATAATCCCTTAAAATAGGACATTTAAAAAAAAAAACAAACTACTGAAACAAATTAAAAGAGCAACCAAGGGCAGACAAAAGTGAGGTGAAGGCAAGCTATAGTCAGTGACCTGTGCAGCTTAAACACAAAAAACTGCGCAACTGTTCCTGGACCAAAGAACCAGAAAACAGAATATGCTGCACTCAACAACAACTTCAAAATGGAAAAAGAGAAATTGTAGAAAAAAGTGTATCAGAGAAGGTATAAATTATGCCTCCAATCTCTGGCTCCAATGAACTATACACGAACAGAAACACTATAAGCAAAAACACTAAGGCTAAAAGGTCAGAACAAGTATCATATGCTACCGCACTGTAGGGAAAACAAAGCAGGGAGACTGACCTCAGATAATTAGCTACTCAGCCTAGTGAAATCAGGGACACAAGCCTATAATACCAGTATGTGGGTAGACTAAGGGAAGAAATGACAAACTCAAGTATTACACAGACAACTTAGTGAGATCCTGTCTCAAAATAAAAAATAAAAAGATCTGAAATCAGTTCAGATCAGTGTGAAAGCCCTGGGTACAATCTGAGGTACCACTACCAAAAGAGAAGAGAAAAAAGAATAAGTGTAAAAGGACCGGGGAGTTAGCTCAGTGGTTCCGGCGCCTGTGTCGCAAGCACCCGGGTTCGATTCCCTGGTAACCACATACCATACTGGGCGTGGAGACTCACACCCAGCAGCAACCAGTACCACATACCACAGTGCCGGGCGTGGTGGCTCACGCCTGTCATCCCAGCACTCGGGAGGCAGAGGCAGGAGGATTGTGATGTGAGTTTGAGGCTGAGTTCAGGGCCAGCCTGAACCACAAAGCGAGACCCTGTCTCCAAAAACCTAAAAAAAAAAAAAGAATAAGTGTAATGGAAAATACAGTAACTATTAAAAAGTCTTAATTTTGAAAAAAGCTTTTTTTTTTTTTTATTAGGTTTTTTGAGACAGGGTCTCGCTTTGCGGTTCAGGCTGGCCCTGAGCTCAGCCTCAAACTCACATCACAGCAATTCTCCTGCCTTTGCCTCCCGAGTGCTGGGATTACAAGCGTGACCCACCACGCCCGGCACTGTGGTATGTGGTACTAATTGCTTTTGGGCCTAACTCTCCATGCCCAGCATGGTATGTGGTTACCAAGCATCAAACTCAGGCCCTTGTGCTTGCAAGACAGGCGCTGGAACCACTAAGCTGAATCCCCGGCCCGAGAAAAGCTTTTAAAAATAGAAGCTATTTAAAAAAGAAAAGCTACTGGGCTGGGGATTTAGCTCAGTGGTTCTAGTGTCTGCCTTGCAAACCCAAGTTCCCGAGTTTGATCCCCAGTAACCACATACAGTAATACTGAATGTGGAGACTCATGCCCACCAGCAATCAGTACCACATACCACAATGACGGGCGTGGTGGCTCATGCCTATAATCCCAGCACTTGGGAGGTAGAGGCAGGAGGATTTCTGTGAGTTCGAGGTTTGCCTGGGCTACATAGTGAGCTCAGGGCCAGCCTGGACTACAAAGTGAGACTCTGTCTTTAAAAAAAAAAAAAGCTATTAAAGATAGAAGGTCTGTAAAATGTAATTTCTAAAATTGAAAATTAAAAACATCTAGAGTTTGGCCTGGGAATGTAGCTCAGTGGTAGAACACCCGCCTAGCTTTTGCAAAGTTCCGGGTTCATTTGACAACATCACCAAAAAAATGACAATTTGGGGCCAGGGAGTTAGCTCAGTGGTTCCAGCGCCTGTCTTGCAAGCGCAAGGGCCCGGGTTCGATTCCCCGGTAACCACATAACAATCCTGGGACCCACACCCAGCAGCAACTAGTACCACATACCACAGTGCCGGGCGTGGTGGCTCACGCCTGTCATCCCAGCACTCGGGAGGCAGAGGCAGGAGGATTGTGATGTGAGTTGGAGGCTGAGCTCAGGGCCAGCCTGAACCACAAAGCGAGACCCTGTCTCAAAAAACCTAAAAAAAAAAAAAAAAAAAAAGACAATTTGGACCTTGAATATCCCCGTGGGCCCCTAGGCACTGCTACTGGGAGATGGGGGAAACTTTCAGTGTTGGGCCTGCAAGGAAGACCTCACATTACTGAAGGTGTAACACTTAAGGAGACTGTGGGACTCAGGGCTCTTTTTTCCATCCTTTTTTCTTCTTGACCATGAGGTCAGTGACTTTTTCTGCCACATGCTCCTGCCATTGAGCACTACATCAAAGGCCCAAAGCCCTGACAAGTGATCTTGGCTGAAACTTCTATACCTGTGATCCAAGCTTTTTCCCCTAACAAAGAGATTATCTCAGGCATCTCATTACTGCTAAGGAAAATTAACAGAGGTAAAGAAGAAAAATCAGTGAACTTGGCAAAAGGTTACTAGAAAGGTTTTTTAAAAAAAAAAAAGAGAGACATCTCATGGACTTTTGAGGTAATACCCAAAGATCTAACATAAGTAAATTATCAAGAAGTAAAGGAAAGAAAGAGCCAAGTTTTACTGACAGGTAGTAAAAGAATGAACTCATTTGCAAGATTATACCAAATATTGAAAACTGTGAAGACTGGGGCACATGCTCAACATGTGCAAGACTTCAGGTTTAAACCCCAGTGCTAACTTTTAAAAAAGCAATTGTGAAGAATGGATACAAAGAGTTTTGTGTTTCAAATTTAAACTGGAAATAAAAGCTGCATCAGTATGACTTTATTTGCAGCCTCTTTATGATGTCAAAATATCCAGGTTATTAATCAATGCATTTGTGTTTTAACAACTGTAATGACTGTCTATCACTGGGGCAAAATACCTTTTTTTTTTTTTGGTAGGTTTTTTTGAGACAGGGTCTTGCTTTGTGGTTCAGGCTGGCCCTGAGCTCAGCCTCAAACTCACATCACAGCAATCCTCCTGCCTCTGCCTCCTGAGTGCTGGGACGACAGGCGTGAGCCACCACGCCTGGCACTGTGGTATGGGGTACTGGTTGCTGCTTGGTGTGAGTCTCCACGCCCAGTATGATATGTGGTCACCGGGGCTCGAACCCGGGTCCTTGCGCTTGCAAGACAGGCGCTGGAACCACTGAGCTAACTCCCTGGCCCCGGGGGCAAAATACCTCTAAAAAGCAACTTAAAAGGAAGAAAGACTTGTTTTGGCTTATTTGGCTGGGTTTTAGTTCACAGTCTTTTGGCCCCATTGCTTCTAGGCCTCGGTAGGCAACACATTCTGGAGAAAGCATAGGATAGTAAAAGCTGCTCCCTATACAACAGCCAAGAAGCAGAGTGAAGGGCCAGCAATGTAGCTCAGCAGTGCAGTGCCTTCCTTCCTTGCGTACCTGACAAGTGCAAGCCTAGTTTGATCCTCGTATCAAAAAATAAAAAAGTAACTACAGAAGCAGAGAATGAGCAAGCTCTTATAACACAACTCCTCCCACAAACCCATAAAGCTATGAATCCACAAATGGATTAATCCATTCATGAGGTCAGAACCCTCACAATCAAATCACTTCCCAAAGCCCCACTTGTAAACACTGCTGCTTTGGGAATTAAGATTTCTTCTATATATTAACTTTTAAGAGACATTTAAGATCCAAAAAAGCATAACAATGCCTATAATTCCTTCAGTAAACAATGCCTACTACTATCAAGAAGGAACTTTTGGCCAGGCATGGTGGCTCATGCCTGCAATCCACAGCACTGGGGAGGAAGAGGAAGGTGGACAGCCATGAGTTCAAAGCCACCCTGACCTATCAAGCTAGACCCTTGTGCCTTGTGTCTCAAAAAACTGAAAAAGAGGGCCGGGGAGTTAGCTCAGTGGTTCCGGCGCCTGTCTTGCAAGCGCAAGGGCCCGGTTCGATTCCCCGGTAACCACATAACAATACTGGGTGTGGAGACCCACACCCAGCAGCAACCAGTACCACGTGCCACAGTGCCGGGGCGTGGTGGCTCAGGCCTGTAATCCCAGCACTCGGGAGGCAGAGGCAGGAGGATTGTGATGTGAGTTTGAGGCTGAGCTCAGGGCCAGCCTGAACCACAAAGCGAGACCCTGCCTCAAAAAAAAAAAAAAAAAGAAAAGGGCCAGGATTTTAGCTCAGTGGTTCTGGCACCTGCCTTGCAAGCCCAAGGTCCTTAGTTCAATCCCCAGTTACCACATATAACAATGCCAAAGGTGGTGACTCATACCCACTAGCAACCAATATTACATACCATAATGCCAGGCGTGGTGGTTCACACCTGTAATCCCAGCACTTGGGAGACAGAGGCAGAAGGATTGCTGTGAGTTCGAGGCTTGCCTGGCCTATACAGTGAGCTTAGGGCCAGCCTGAACTACAAGGCGAGATCCGGTCTCAAAAAAAAAAAAAAGGAACTCTTGATGACAAACACAGCTTATAAGAGAAACATTAATTCTTTTGAGGAATAGTTTCCAGAAATATTCTGAAGAATCAAATAACCATGTAACTGTAACAACAAAAGAGAACAACAGAGTTACACAGCTACCCTCATCTCAGATCTGTAGAACAAGTTTCACATTTTTAGGAGGCTCACTACGGCTCCATATATATAAAATGGAGTGCTTAAAAATGTTTTATTTTTAAAATTGAGAAGACATTATTAAATCAAATTATATTAAAACACAGAAAAGAGAAATCACCTTGACAGCTTTCTGGGAATTAGGCAGTCCTTCTTCTATGTCTTCTAAAAGAATTCCTCCTAATCCTCGTTGGTCATGCTGATCTAACAGCCTAAGGAGGGCCCTCTTATCTTTCAAGTCGTACTTGGGTTTGAATGCATACTTCCCATCTACCACTTCAATTTTGGGATTGTTGACTAATGCCTGTAACAGTGACATAATGTATATATATTAAAAAAACAAAACTTCACACATACATTTTTAAATTCTAATTATTTAAAAATGTAACTCTATCCAGTGCAGTGACAAATTAAACACATTCGGTGAGTATGAGTTAGAGGTTCTAAAATATTGGACACACAAGATCCCTTAACACTAGTCAAAGATCACTCCGGGCTTGATTTTTAATACATTTAAAATTTTTTTAATCTAAAAATATTATAAATTTTTAAATATTTAAATATGGGAATATTTTTAAATGTTTACTTAAAATTTTTATTTAAACATACATTTTTTAATAAACCATTATATCACAAGTGACTTAAAAGTTTAACAAAATGGGTAGGGATCAATAGCACATCTATTAATAATAGACAAAGTAAATTGGGTAGTGCCTACTCCACCTCCACAGTATAGTTTACCATAAATGAGAAACATTCCCTGGCATGAACAAATCAGGAGTCAGTCACCCTCTTGCTATCAACTGGTACTAACAGCTGTATAACGAACTGATAAAGACTAGACTAATTCGCACGAGAGCTTTACTACTGCATCATCTTGAGAATGAAATTATGCAGGAACACAGGAATTACTAAATATAATTATGTGCCTAGTGAGTTCTGCTACAGACCTAATAACTACAAGAAAGCTCAAGAAAGAACAACCCTATTTTCTGCAATTGCCAGCCTGACCCTGAAAGGAAAAATACAAAAAGAAGGAGGGAGGGGCCAGGGAGTTAGCTCAGTGGTTCCGGCGCCTGTCTTGCAAGCGCAATGGCCCGGGTTCGATTCCCTGGTAACCACATACCATACTGGGCGTGGAGACTCACGCCCAGCAGCAACCAGCACCACATACCACAGTGCTGGGCCTCACGCCTGTAATCCCAGCACTCGGGAGGCAGAGGCAGGAGAATTGCTGTGATGTGAGTTTGAGGCTGAGCTCAGGGCCAGCCTGAACCACAAAGCAAGAACTGTCTCAAAAAACATAAAAAAAAAAAAAAAAGGAGGGAGGATAACACAGTACATAATAAAATTCTACTATTAGGTAAAACACCAAATTTAAATGTGAATTACCATTATCTGCGTATCACTAATATATTTAACCATTATATGCCACATCAGTGCAGGTTAAATTTGGATGCAAATTTAATCTAAAAAACCTTATAATGGATTTCCTTTTGGTAATAGCCCACTATCTCCTAAAGGATCGTGCCCTTCAGTATACCAAGAAGGAGCCATGAGCTTCAGCGATACTGATTAACTGGTTCATTTTATACCACAACATATAAGAACTATATTCTGGGTTGATCAAGTAAATTAAGTGTATTTTAGGACTTTCACATTTGGTCTTTACAATCTATCACTGGTCTTGGAAAATTTTGTTTACTGTCATTAAATATATAAACCCAAAAGAAGGTAATATATAAATGTTCATAAATGGGATTTCCAGTTGAATGTGGTGGTGCATGCCTGCGGCAAGACAACCACCACAAGGCAGCCTGGGCTACATCGTAAGTTTAAGGCCAGCCTGCCTGAAATAAATAGCAAGATCCTATCTCAAAATCTAAAATAAATGGATATTTAACGTACCAATAAAGATAATTAAAAAAAAAAATCTAAAATAAATGGTATTTCCACATTAGCATGGTCAATAACTGTGAAGTTCCTTCAAAGTATATGCTTATATATAACATTCACAATTATATTCCTAAGTAACCTCTTTAGAAGCAGTATCAAGTCATGTAGTAGTTCAATAAAATATCTTGCTAATCCTAGAGTACCTTATGCTTTATTTCCTAAAATATATATTTTAAAATGCAATTTATACACATATAAATTATAAATGTAGGTATTCAAAATAAATCAACTATTCATAAATATCAAAGTGGGATAGTATTGACTTTCACAACTTTGCTAAAGTCTGACTTCTAAGATTTTTAAATAAACAGATACATACAGTTATGTGAAAACTAACAAGTCAAACAACTTAGAAATATGCATGTTTAAAAACTAAAACCCCTTCATCAGTTCCTTTAGGAAAAAATAAAACACATAACCAGACCTCAGTCATTCAAAACACAGTAGGGGTTAGGGATTCGGCTCTATGGTAGAGTGCTATGTAGTAGTTACAAGGCCCTGGGCAAAACACAAAGCAAAGCCAAACAAAAATAAGTTATAGCAAATATCTCATGAGTTCAATTCCTAAGACAAAAAAATAAACAAAAGTACTATAGTTACAGTAAACATCTCATGGTAATCAACTGTTTATGTTTGAAAGCCATTCTTACCTCACTCATTAGCCATTGTTTCTGCTTCAGTCCAATATCTAGATGTTGTGTTTCATCCAAAATTTCTTCTAAAGTTAGAGGATGTGTATCTCCTCGCTGATGCCGAGTCTGTTGAGGAAAGAAATTATCATTAGAGGAGTTTTGAAATGCTAAAAGCATTAAGCGAAAGTTGCACATAAGTAAAGCTCTTTAAGAATGCACATTTGGGCCGGGGATATAGCTCAGTGGTTCCTGCATCTGTCTTGCAAGTCCAAGGGCCCGGGTTAGATCTGCGGAAAGCACATAACAATACTGGGCGTGGAGACTCACCCCAGCAGCAACCAGTACCACACACCACTGTGCCGGGCGTGGTGGCTCACGCCTGTAATCCCAGCACTCGGGAGGCAGAGGCAGGAGGATTGCTGTGATGTGAGTTGGAGGCTGAGCTCAGGGCCAGCCTAAACTACAAAGAGAGACCCTGTCTCAAAAAAACCTAAAAAAGGGGCCGGGGAGTTAGCTCAGTGGTTCTGGAGCCTGTCTCGCAAGCGCAAGGACCCAGGTTAGATTCCCCGGTAACCACATAACAATACTGGGTGTGGAGACTCACCCAAGCAGCAACCAA